>CAWVNZ010001124.1:0-237749 GCA_963930735.1 Dioctria linearis
GTATAAAATTAGTTTTTGAAAAATTTACTATATAAAAGGCAATCCCTGGGATATTTAAAATTTGCGACAGTAGAAAATTATTTTTTGAATAATTTACTATAGAAAAGGCAATCCCTGGCGCACATAAAATTTGCGACAGTAGAAAATTATTTTTTGAATAATTTACTGTAGAAAAAGCAATCCCTGGGATATTTAAAATTTGCGACAGTATAAAATTAGTTTTTGAATAATTTACTATAGAAAAGGCAATCCCTGGCGCACATAAAATTTGCGACAGTAAAAAATTATTTTTTGAATAATTTACTGTAGAAAAGGCAATCCCTGGGATATTTAAAATTTGCGACAGTAGAAAATTAGTTTTTGAATAATTTACTATAGAAAAGGCAATCCCTGGCGCACATAAAATTTGCGACAGTAGAAAATTATTTTTTGAATAATTTACTGTAGAAAAGGCAATCCCTGGGATATTTAAAATTTGCGACAGTAGAAAATTAGTTTTTGAATAATTTACTATAGAAAAGGCAATCCCTGGCGCACATAAAATTTGCGACAGTATAAAATTAGTTTTTGAAAAATTTACTATATAAAAGGCAATCCCTGGCGTAATTAAAATTTGCGACAGTAGAAAATTATTTTTTGAATAATTTACTATAGAAAAGGCAATCCCTGGGATATTTAAAATTTGCGACAGTAGAAAATTAGTTTTTGAATAATTTACTATAGAAAAGGCAATCCCTGGCGCACATAAAATTTGCGACAGTATAAAATTAGTTTTTGATAAATTTACTATATAAAAGGCAATCCCTGGCGTAATTAAAATTTGCGACAGTAGAAAATTATTTTTTGAATAATTTACTATAGAAAAGGCAATCCCTGGCGCAATTAAAATTTGTGACAGTTGAAAATTATTTTTTGAATAATTTACTATAGAAAAGGCAATCCCTGGCGCACATAAAATTTGCGACAGTATAAAATTAGTTTTTGAAAAATTTACTGTAGAAAAGGCAATCCCTGGCGTAATTAAAATTTGCGACAGTATAAAATTAGTTTTTGAAAAATTTACTATATAAAAGGCAATACCTGGGATATTTAAAATTTGCGACAGTAGAAAATTATTTTTTGAATAATTTACTATAGAAAAGGCAATCCCTGGCGCAATTAAAATTTGTGACAGTTGAAAATTATTTTTTGAATAATTTACTATAGAAAAGGCAATCCCTGCGTAATTAAAATTTGCGACAGTATAAAATTAGTTTTTGAAAAATTTACTATATAAAAGGCAATCCCTGGGATATTTAAAATTTGCGACAGTAGAAAATTATTTTTTGAATAATTTACTATAGAAAAGGCAATCCCTGGCGCACATAAAATTTGCGACAGTAGAAAATTATTTTTTGAATAATTTACTGTAGAAAAAGGCAATCCCTGGGATATTTAAAATTTGCGACAGTATAAAATTAGTTTTTGAATAATTTACTATAGAAAAGGCAATCCCTGGCGCACATAAAATTTGCGACAGTAAAAAATTATTTTTTGAATAATTTACTGTAGAAAAGGCAATCCCTGGGATATTTAAAATTTGCGACAGTAGAAAATTAGTTTTTGAATAATTTACTATAGAAAAGGCAATCCCTGGCGCACATAAAATTTGCGACAGTAGAAAATTATTTTTTGAATAATTTACTGTAGAAAAGGCAATCCCTGGGATATTTAAAATTTGCGACAGTAGAAAATTAGTTTTTGAATAATTTACTATAGAAAAGGCAATCCCTGGCGCACATAAAATTTGCGACAGTATAAAATTAGTTTTTGAAAAATTTACTATATAAAAGGCAATCCCTGGCGTAATTAAATTTGCGACAGTAGAAAATTATTTTTGAATAATTTACTATAGAAAAGGCAATCCCTGGCGCAATTAAAATTTGTGACAGTTGAAAATTATTTTTTGAATAATTTACTATAGAAAAGGCAATCCCTGGCGCACATAAAATTTGCGACAGTATAAAATTAGTTTTTGAAAAATTTACTGTAGAAAAGGCAATCCCTGGCGTAATTAAAATTTGCGACAGTATAAAATTAGTTTTTGAAAAATTTACTATATAAAAGGCAATCCCTGGGATATTTAAAATTTGCGACAGTAGAAAATTATTTTTTGAATAATTTACTATAGAAAAGGCAATCCCTGGCGCACATAAAATTTGCGACAGTATAAAATTAGTTTTTGAAAAATTTACTGTAGAAAAGGCAATCCCTGGCGTAATTAAAATTTGCGACAGTAGAAAATTATTTTTTGAATAATTTACTGTAGAAAGGGCAATCCCTGGGATATTTAAAATTTGCGACAGTAGAAAATTATTTTTTGAATAATTTACTATATAAAAGGCAATCCCTGGCGCACATAAAATTTGCGACAGTATAAAATTAGTTTTTGAATAATTTACTATAGAAAAGGCAATCCCTGGCGCACATAAAATTTGCGACAGTATAAAATTAGTTTTTGAATAATTTACTATAGAAAAGGCAATCCCTGGCGCACATAAAATTTGCGACAGTATAAAATTAGTTTTTGAATAATTTACTGTAGAAAAGGCAATCCCTGGCGCACATAAAATTTGCGACAGTAGAAAATTATTTTTTGAATAATTTACTGTAGAAAAGGCAATCCCTGGGATATTTAAAATTTGCGACAGTAGAAAATTAGTTTTTGAATAATTTACTATAGAAAAGGCAATCCCTGGCGCACATAAAATTTGCGACAGTAAAAAATTATTTTTGAATAATTTACTATATAAAAGGCAATCCCTGGCGCAATTAAAATTTGCGACAGTATAAAATTAGTTTTTGAAAAATTTACTATATAAAAGGCAATCCCTGGCGTAATTAAAATTTGCGACAGTAGAAAATTAGTTTTTGAAAAATTTACTATATAAAAGGCAATCCCTGGCGTAATTAAAATTTGTGACAGTTGAAAATTATTTTTTGAATAATTTACTATATAAAAGGCAATCCCTGGCGTAATTAAAATTTGCGACAGTAGAAAATTAGTTTTTGAAAAATTTACTGTAGAAAAGGCAATCCCTGGGATATTTAAAATTTGCGACAGTAGAAAATTATTTTTTGAATAATTTACTATAGAAAAGGCAATCCCTGGCGCACATAAAATTTGCGACAGTATAAAATTAGTTTTTGAAAAATTTACTATATAAAAGGCAATCCCTGGCGTAATTAAAATTTGCGACAGTAGAAAATTATTTTTTGAATAATTTACTGTAGAAAAGGCAATCCCTGGGATATTTAAAATTTGCGACAGTAGAAAATTAGTTTTTGAATAATTTACTATAGAAAAGGCAATCCCTGGCGCACATAAAATTTGCGACAGTATAAAATTAGTTTTTGAAAAATTTACTATATAAAAGGCAATCCCTGGCGTAATTAAAATTTGCGACAGTAGAAAATTATTTTTTGAATAATTTACTATAGAAAAGGCAATCCCTGGCGCAATTAAAATTTGTGACAGTTGAAAATTATTTTTTGAATAATTTACTATAGAAAAGGCAATCCCTGGCGCAATTAAAATTTGTGACAGTTGAAAATTATTTTTTGAATAATTTACTATAGAAAAGGCAATCCCTGGCGTAATTAAAATTTGCGACAGTAGAAAATTATTTTTTGAATAATTTACTGTAGAAAAGGCAATCCCCTGGGATATTTAAAATTTGCGACAGTAGAAAATTAGTTTTTGAATAATTTACTATAGAAAAGGCAATCCCTGGCGCACATAAAATTTGCGACAGTAAAAAATTATTTTTTGAATAATTTACTATAGAAAAGTCAATCCCTGGCGCAATTAAAATTTGTGACAGTTGAAAATTATTTTTTGAATAATTTACTATAGAAAAGGCAATCCCTGGCGCACATAAAATTTGTGACAGTATAAAATTAGTTTTTGAATAATTTACTGTAGAAAAGGCAATCCCTGGGATATTTAAAATTTGCGACAGTAGAAAATTATTTTTTGAATAATTTACTATAGAAGAGGCAATCCCTGGCGCAATTAAAATTTGCGACAGTATAAAATTAGTTTTTGAATAATTTACTATAGAAAAGGCAATCCCTGGCGCAATTAAAATTTGTGACAGTTGAAAATTATTTTTTGAATAATTTACTATAGAAAAGGCAATCCCTGGCGCACATAAAATTTGCGACAGTATAAAATTAGTTTTTGAATAATTTACTATAGAAAAGGCAATCCCTGGCGCACATAAAATTTGCGACAGTAAAAAAATTATTTTTTGAATAATTTACTATAGAAAAGTCAATCCCTGGTGCAATTAAAATTTGTGACAGTTGAAAATTATTTTTTGAATAATTTACTATAGAAAAGGCAATCCCTGGCGCACATAAAATTTGCGACAGTATAAAATTAGTTTTTGAAAAATTTACTATATAAAAGGCAATCCCTGGCGTAATTAAAATTTGCGACAGTAGAAAATTACTTTTTGAATAATTTACTGTAGAAAAGGCAATCCCTGGGATATTTAAAATTTGCGACAGTAGAAAAATATTTTTTGAATAATTTACTATAGAAAAGGCAATCCCTGGCGCACATAAAATTTGCGACAGTATAAAATTAGTTTTTGAAAAATTTACTATATAAAAGGCAATCCCTGGCGCAATTAAAATTTGTGACAGTTGAAAATTATTTTTTGAATAATTTTCTATAGAAAAGGCAATCCCTGGCGCACATAAAATTTGCGACAGTATAAAATTAGTTTTTGGAAAATTTACTATATAAAAGGCAATCCCTGGCGCAATTAAAATTTGTGACAGTTGAAAATTATTTTTTGAATAATTTACTATAGAAAAGGCAATCCCTGGCGCACATAAAATTTGCGACAGTATAAAATTAGTTTTTGAAAAATTTACTATATAAAAGGCAATCCCTGGCGTAATTAAAATTTGCGACAGTAGAAAATTATTTTTTGAATAATTTACTGTAGAAAAGGCAATCCCTGGGATATTTAAAATTTGCGACAGTAGAAAATTAGTTTTTGAATAATTTACTATAGAAAAGGCAATCCCTGGCGCACATAAAATTTGCGACAGTATAAAATTAGTTTTTGAAAAATTTACTATATAAAAGGCAATCCCTGGCGCAATTAAAATTTGCGACAGTAGAAAATTATTTTTTGAATAATTTACTATAGAAAAGGCAATCCCTGGCGCAATTAAAATTTGTGACAGTTGAAAATTATTTTTTGAATAATTTACTATAGAAAAGGCAATCCCTGGCGCAATTAAAATTTGTGACAGTTGAAAATTATTTTTTGAATAATTTACTATAGAAAAGGCAATCCCTGGCGTAATTAAAATTTGCGACAGTAGAAAATTATTTTTTGAATAATTTACTGTAGAAAAGGCAATCCCTGGGATATTTAAAATTTGCGACAGTAGAAAATTATTTTTTGAATAATTTACTATAGAAAAGGCAATCCCTGGCGTAATTAAAATTTGCGACAGTAGAAAATTATTTTTTGAATAATTTACTATAGAAAAGGCAATCCCTGGCGGAATTAAAATTTGCGACAGTAGAAAATTATTTTTTGAATAATTTACTATAGAAATGGCAATCCCTGGCGCACATAAAATTTGCGACAGTATAAAATTAGTTTTTGAATAATTTACTATAGAAAAGGCAATCCCTGGCGCAATTAAAATTTGCGACAGTAGAAAATTATTTTTTGAATAATTTACTATAGAAAAGGCAATCCCTGGCGCAATTAAAATTTGTGACAGTTGAAAATTATTTTTTGAATAATTTACTATAGAAAAGGCAATCCCTGGCGCAATTAAAATTTGCGACAGTAGAAAATTATTTTTTGAATAATTTACTGTAGAAAAGGCAATCCCTGGGATATTTAAAATTTGCGACAGTAGAAAATTATTTTTTGAATAATTTACTATAGAAAAGGCAATCCCTGGCGTAATTAAAATTTGCGACAGTAGAAAATTATTTTTTGAATAATTTACTATAGAAAAGGCAATCCCTGGCGGAATTAAAATTTGCGACAGTAGAAAATTATTTTTTGAATAATTTACTATAGAAATGGCAATCCCTGGCGCACATAAAATTTGCGACAGTATAAAATTAGTTTTTGAATAATTTACTATAGAAAAGGCAATCCTGGCGCAATTAAAATTTGCGACAGTAGAAAATTATTTTTTGAATAATTTACTATAGAAAAGGGCAATCCCTGGCGCAATTAAAATTTGTGACAGTTGAAAATTATTTTTTGAATAATTTACTATAGAAAAGGCAATCCCTGGCGCAATTAAAATTTGTGACAGTTGAAAATTATTTTTTGAATAATTTACTATAGAAAAGGCAATCCCTGGCGCACATAAAATTTGCGACAGTATAAAATTAGTTTTTGAAAAATTTACTATATAAAAGGCAATCCCTGGCGCAATTAAAATTTGCGACAGTAGAAAATTATTTTTTGAATAATTTACTATAGAAAAGGCAATCCTGGCGCAATTAAAATTTGTGACAGTTGAAAATTATTTTTTGAATAATTTACTATAGAAAAAGGCAATCCCTGGCGCAATTAAAATTTGTGACAGTTGAAAATTATTTTTTGAATAATTTACTATAGAAAAGGCAATCCCTGGCGTAATTAAAATTTGCGACAGTAGAAAATTATTTTTTGAATAATTTACTGTAGAAAAGGCAATCCCTGGGATATTTAAAATTTGCGACAGTAGAAAATTATTTTTTGAATAATTTACTATAGAAAAGGCAATCCCTGGCGTAATTAAAATTTGCGACAGTAGAAAATTATTTTTTGAATAATTTACTATAGAAAAGGCAATCCCTGGCGGAATTAAAATTTGCGACAGTAGAAAATTATTTTTTGAATAATTTACTATAGAAATGGCAATCCCTGGCGCACATAAAATTTGCGACAGTATAAAATTAGTTTTTGAATAATTTACTATAGAAAAGGCAATCCCTGGCGCAATTAAAATTTGCGACAGTAGAAAATTATTTTTTGAATAATTTACTATAGAAAAGGCAATCCCTGGCGCAATTAAAATTTGTGACAGTTGAAAATTATTTTTTGAATAATTTACTATAGAAAAGGCAATCCCTGGCGCAATTAAAATTTGTGACAGTTGAAAATTATTTTTTGAATAATTTACTATAGAAAAGGCAATCCCTGCGCACATAAAATTTGCGACAGTATAAAATTAGTTTTTGAAAAAATTACTGTAGAAAAGGCAATCCCTGGCGTAATTAAAATTTGCGACAGTAGAAAATTATTTTTTGAATAATTTACTGTAGAAAAGGCAATCCCTGGGATATTTAAAATTTGCGACAGTAGAAAATTATTTTTTGAATAATTTACTATAGAAAAGGCAATCCCTGGCGTAATTAAAATTTGCGACAGTAGAAAATTATTTTTTGAATAATTTACTATAGAAAAGGCAATCCCTGGCGCACATAAAATTTGCGACAGTATAAAATTAGTTTTTGAAAAATTTACTATATAAAAGGCAATCCCTGGCGTAATTAAAATTTGCGACAGTAGAAAATTAGTTTTTGAAAAATTTACTATATAAAAGCAATCCCTGGCGTAATTAAAATTTGTGACAGTTGAAAATTATTTTTTGAATAATTTACTATAGAAAAGGCAATCCCTGGCGCAATTAAAATTTGCGACAGTAGAAAATTATTTTTTGAATAATTTACTATAGAAAGGCAATCCCTGGCGCAATTAAAATTTGTGACAGTTGAAAATTATTTTTTGAATAATTTACTATAGAAAAGGCAATCCCTGGCGCAATTAAAATTTGTGACAGTTGAAAATTATTTTTTGAATAATTTACTATAGAAAAGGCAATCCCTGGCGCACATAAAATTTGCGACAGTATAAAATTAGTTTTTGAAAAATTTACTGTAGAAAAGGCAATCCCTGGCGTAATTAAAATTTGAGACAGTAGAAAATTATTTTTCGAATAATTTACTGTAGAAAAGGCAATCCCTGGGATATTTACAATTTGCGACAGTAGAAAATTAGTTTTTGAATAATTTACTATAGAAAAGGCAATCCCTGGCGCACATAAAATTTGCGACAGTATAAAATTAGTTTTTGAAAAATTTACTATATAAAAGGCAATCCCTGGCGTAATTAAAATTTGCGACAGTAGAAAATTATTTTTTGAATAATTTACTATAGAAAAGGCAATCCCTGGCGCAATTAAAATTTGTGACAGTTGAAAATTATTTTTTGAATAATTTACTATAGAAAAGGCAATCCCTGGCGCAATTAAAATTTGCGACAGTATAAAATTAGTTTTTGAATAATTTACTATAGAAAAGGCAATCCTTGGCGCACATAAAATTTGCGACAGTATAAAATTAGTTTTTGAATAATTTACTATAGAAAAGGCAATCCCTGGCGCACATAAAATTTGCGACAGTAAAAAATTATTTTTTGAATAATTTACTGTAGAAAAGGCAATCCCTGGCGCACATAAAATTTGCGACAGTAGAAAATTATTTTTTGAATAATTTACTGTAGAAAAGGCAATCCCTGGGATATTTAAAATTTGCGACAGTAGAAAATTAGTTTTTGAATAATTTACTATAGAAAAGGCAATCCCTGGCGCACATAAAATTTGCGACAGTAAAAAATTATTTTTTGAATAATTTACTATATAAAAGGCAATCCCTGGCGTAATTAAAATTTGCGACAGTAGAAAATTATTTTTTGAATAATTTACTGTAGAAAAGGCAATCCCTGGGATATTTAAAATTTGCGACAGTAGAAAATTAGTTTTTGAATAATTTACTATAGAAAAGGCAATCCCTGGCGCACATAAAATTTGCGACAGTATAAAATTAGTTTTTGAAAAATTTACTATATAAAAGGCAATCCCTGGCGTAATTAAAATTGCGACAGTAGAAAATTATTTTTTGAATAATTTACTATAGAAAAGGCAATCCCTGGCGCAATTAAAATTTGTGACAGTTGAAAATTATTTTTTGAATAATTTACTATAGAAAAGGCAATCCCTGGCGCACATAAAATTTGCGACAGTATAAAATTAGTTTTTGAAAAATTTACTGTAGAAAAGGCAATCCCTGGCGTAATTAAAATTTGCGACAGTATAAAATTAGTTTTTGAAAAATTTACTATATAAAAGGCAATCCCTGGGATATTTAAAATTTGCGACAGTAGAAAATTATTTTTTGAATAATTTACTATAGAAAAGGCAATCCCTGGCGCACATAAAATTTGCGACAGTAGAAAATTATTTTTTGAATAATTTACTGTAGAAAAGGCAATCCCTGGGATATTTAAAATTTGCGACAGTAGAAAATTAGTTTTTGAATAATTTACTATAGAAAAGGCAATCCCTGGCGCACATAAAATTTGCGACAGTATAAAATTAGTTTTTGAAAAATTTACTATATAAAAGGCAATCCCTGGCGTAATTAAAATTTGCGACAGTAGAAAATTATTTTTTGAATAATTTACTATAGAAAAGGCAATCCCTGGCGCAATTAAAATTTGTGACAGTTGAAAATTATTTTTTGAATAATTTACTATAGAAAAGGCAATCCCTGGCGTAATTAAAATTTGCGACAGTATAAAATTAGTTTTGAAAAATTTACTATATAAAAGGCAATCCCTGGGATATTTAAAATTTGCGACAGTAGAAAATTATTTTTTTGAATAATTTACTATAGAAAAGGCAATCCCTGGCGCACATAAAATTTGCGACAGTAGAAAATTATTTTTTGAATAATTTACTGTAGAAAAGGCAATCCTGGGATATTTAAAATTTGCGACAGTATAAAATTAGTTTTTGAATAATTTACTATAGAAAAGGCAATCCCTGGCGCACATAAAATTTGCGACAGTAAAAAATTATTTTTTGAATAATTTACTGTAGAAAAGGCAATCCCTGGGATATTTAAAATTTGCGACAGTAGAAAATTAGTTTTTGAATAATTTACTATAGAAAAGGCAATCCCTGGCGCACATAAAATTTGCGACAGTAGAAAATTATTTTTTGAATAATTTACTGTAGAAAAGGCAATCCCTGGGATATTTAAAATTTGCGACAGTAGAAAATTAGTTTTTGAATAATTTACTATAGAAAAGGCAATCCCTGGCGCACATAAAATTTGCGACAGTATAAAATTAGTTTTGAAAAATTTACTATATAAAAGGCAATCCCTGGCGTAATTAAAATTTGCGACAGTAGAAAATTATTTTTTGAATAATTTACTATAGAAAAGGCAATCCCTGGCGCAATTAAAATTTGTGACAGTTGAAAATTATTTTTTGAATAATTTACTATAGAAAAGGCAATCCCTGGCGCACATAAAATTTGCGACAGTATAAAATTAGTTTTTGAAAAATTTACTGTAGAAAAGGCAATCCCTGGCGTAATTAAAATTTGCGACAGTATAAAATTAGTTTTTGAAAAATTTACTATATAAAAGGCAATCCCTGGGATATTTAAAATTTGGGACAGTAGAAAATTATTTTTTGAATAATTTACTATAGAAAAGGCAATCCCTGGCGCACATAAAATTTGCGACAGTATAAAATTAGTTTTTGAAAAATTTACTGTAGAAAAGGCAATCCCTGGCGTAATTAAAATTTGCGACAGTAGAAAATTATTTTTTGAATAATTTACTGTAGAAAAGGCAATCCCTGGGATATTTAAAATTTGCGACAGTAGAAAATTATTTTTTGAATAATTTACTATATAAAAGGCAATCCCTGGCGCACATAAAATTTGCGACAGTATAAAATTAGTTTTTGAATAATTTACTATAGAAAAGGCAATCCCTGGCGCACATAAAATTTGCGACAGTATAAAATTAGTTTTTGAATAATTTACTATAGAAAAGGCAATCCCTGGCGCACATAAAATTTGCGACAGTATAAAATTAGTTTTTGAATAATTTACTGTAGAAAAGGCAATCCCTGGCGCACATAAAATTTGCGACAGTAGAAAATTATTTTTTGAATAATTTACTGTAGAAAAGGCAATCCCTGGGATATTTAAAATTTGCGACAGTAGAAAATTAGTTTTTGAATAATTTACTATAGAAAAGGCAATCCCTGGCGCACATAAAATTTGCGACAGTAAAAAATTATTTTTTGAATAATTTACTATAGAAAAGTCAATCCCTGGCGCAATTAAAATTTGTGACAGTTGAAAATTATTTTTTGAATAATTTACTATAGAAAAGGCAATCCCTGGCGCACATAAAATTTGCGACAGTATAAAATTAGTTTTTGAAAAATTTACTATATAAAAGGCAATCCCTGGCGTAATTAAAATTTGCGACAGTAGAAAATTATTTTTTGAATAATTTACTGTAGAAAAGGCAATCCCTGGGATATTTAAAATTTGCGACAGTAGAAAATTATTTTTTGAATAATTTACTGTAGAAAAGGCAATCCCTGGGATATTTAAAATTTGCGACAGTAGAAAATTAGTTTTTGAATAATTTACTATAGAAAAGGCAATCCCTGGCGCACATAAAATTTGCGACAGTATAAAATTAGTTTTTGAAAAATTTACTATATAAAAGGCAATCCCTGGCGTAATTAAAATTTGCGACAGTAGAAAATTATTTTTTGAATAATTTACTATAGAAAAGGCAATCCCTGGCGCAATTAAAATTTGTGACAGTTGAAAATTATTTTTTGAATAATTTACTATAGAAAAGGCAATCCCTGGCGCACATAAAATTTGCGACAGTATAAAATTAGTTTTTGAAAAATTTACTGTAGAAAAGGCAATCCCTGGCGTAATTAAAATTTGCGACAGTAGAAAATTATTTTTTGAATAATTTACTGTAGAAAAGGCAATCCCTGGGATATTTAAAATTTGCGACAGTAGAAAATTATTTTTTGAATAATTTACTATAGAAAAGGCAATCCCTGGCGCAATTAAAATTTGCGACAGTAGAAAATTATTTTTTGAATAATTTACTATAGAAAAGGCAATCCCTGGCGCAATTAAAATTTGTGACAGTTGAAAATTATTTTTTGAATAATTTACTATAGAAAAGGCAATCCCTGGCGCACATAAAATTTGCGACAGTATAAAATTAGTTTTTGAAAAATTTACTATATAAAAGGCAATCCCTGGCGTAATTAAAATTTGCGACAGTAGAAAATTATTTTTTGAATAATTTACTGTAGAAAAGGCAATCCCTGGGATATTTAAAATTTGCGACAGTATAAAATTATTTTTTGAATAATTTACTATAGAAAAGGCAATCCCTGGCGCAATTAAAATTTGTGACAGTATAAAATTAGTTTTTGAATAATTTACTATAGAAAAGGCAATCCCTGGCGCAATTAAAATTTGCGACAGTATAAAATTATTTTTTGAATAATTTACTATAGAAAAGTCAATCCCTGGCGCACATAAAATTTGCGACAGTAAAAAATTATTTTTTGAATAATTTACTATAGAAAAGTCAATCCCTGGCCCAATTAAAATTTGTGACAGTTGAAAATTATTTTTTGAATAATTTACTATAGAAAAGGCAATCCCTGGCGCACATAAAATTTGCGACAGTATAAAATTAGTTTTTGAAAAATTTACTATATAAAAGGCAATCCCTGGCGTAATTAAAATTTGCGACAGTAGAAAATTATTTTTTGAATAATTTACTGTAGAAAAGGCAATCCCTGGGATATTTAAAATTTGCGACAGTATAAAATTGTTTTTTGAATAATTTACTATAGAAAAGGCAATCCCTGGCGCAATTAAAATTTGCGACAGTATAAAATTATTTTTTGAATAATTTACTATAGAAAAGGCAATCCCTGGCGCAATTAAAATTTGTGACAGTATAAAATTAGTTTTTGAATAATTTACTATAGAAAAGGCAATCCCTGGCGCAATTAAAATTTGCGACAGTATAAAATTATTTTTTGAATAATTTACTATAGAAATGTCAATCCCTGGCGCACATAAAATTTGCGACAGTAAAAAATTATTTTTTGAATAATTTACTATAGAAAAGTCAATCCCTGGCGCAATTAAAATTTGTGACAGTTGAAAATTATTTTTTGAATAATTTACTATAGAAAAGGCAATCCCTGGCGCAATTAAAATTTGTGACAGTATAAAATTAGTTTTTGAATAATTTACTATAGAAAAGGCAATCCCTGGCGCAATTAAAATTTGCGACAGTATAAAATTATTTTTTGAATAATTTACTATAGAAAAGTCAATCCCTGGCGCACATAAAATTTGCGACAGTAAAAAATTATTTTTTGAATAATTTACTATAGAAAAGTCAATCCCTGGCGCAATTAAAATTTGTGACAGTTGAAAATTATTTTTTGAATAATTTACTATAGAAAAGGCAATCCCTGGCGCAATTAAAATTTGTGACAGTTGAAAATTATTTTTTGAATAATTTACTATAGAAAAGGCAATCCCTGGCGCAATTAAAATTTGTGACAGTTGAAAATTATTTTTTGAATAATTTACTATAGAAAAGGCAATCCCTGGCGCACATAAAATTTGCGACAGTATAAAATTAGTTTTTGAAAAATTTACTGTAGAAAAGGCAATCCCTGGCGTAATTAAAATTTGCGACAGTAGAAAATTATTTTTTGAATAATTTACTGTAGAAAAGGCAATCCCTGGGATATTTAAAATTTGCGACAGTAGAAAATTATTTTTTGAATAATTTACTATAGAAAAGGCAATCCCTGGCGTAATTAAAATTTGCGACAGTAGAAAATTATTTTTTGAATAATTTACTATAGAAAAGGCAATCCCTGGCGCACATAAAATTTGCGACAGTATAAAATTAGTTTTTGAATAATTTACTATAGAAAAGGCAATCCCTGGCGCAATTAAAATTTGCGACAGTAGAAAATTATTTTTTGAATAATTTACTATAGAAAAGGCAATCCCTGGCGCAATTAAAATTTGCGACAGTAGAAAATTATTTTTTGAATAATTTACTATAGAAAAGGCAATCCCTGGCGCAATTAAAATTTGTGACAGTTGAAAATTATTTTTTGAATAATTTACTATAGAAAAGGCAATCCCTGGCGCAATTAAAATTTGTGACAGTTGAAAATTATTTTTTGAATAATTTACTATAGAAAAGGCAATCCCTGGCGCACATAAAATTTGCGACAGTATAAAATTAGTTTTTGAAAAATTTACTGTAGAAAAGGCAATCCCTGGCGTAATTAAAATTTGCGACAGTAGAAAATTATTTTTTGAATAATTTACTGTAGAAAAGGCAATCCCTGGGATATTTAAAATTTGCGACAGTAGAAAATTATTTTTTGAATAATTTACTATAGAAAAGGCAATCCCTGGCGTAATTAAAATTTGCGACAGTAGAAAATTATTTTTTGAATAATTTACTATAGAAAAGGCAATCCCTGGCGTAATTAAAATTTGCGACAGTAGAAAATTATTTTTTGAATAATTTACTGTAGAAAAGGCAATCCCTGGGATATTTAAAATTTGCGACAGTAGAAAATTATTTTTTGAATAATTTACTATAGAAAAGGCAATCCCTGGCGTAATTAAAATTTGCGACAGTAGAAAATTATTTTTTGAATAATTTACTATAGAAAAGGCAATCCCTGGCGGAATTAAAATTTGCGACAGTAGAAAATTATTTTTTGAATAATTTACTATAGAAATGGCAATCCCTGGCGCACATAAAATTTGCGACAGTATAAAATTAGTTTTTGAATAATTTACTATAGAAAAGGCAATCCCTGGCGCAATTAAAATTTGCGACAGTAGAAAATTATTTTTTGAATAATTTACTATAGAAAAGGCAATCCCTGGCGCAATTAAAATTTGTGACAGTTGAAAATTATTTTTTGAATAATTTACTATAGAAAAGGCAATCCCTGGCGCAATTAAAATTTGTGACAGTTGAAAATTATTTTTTGAATAATTTACTATAGAAAAGGCAATCCCTGGCGCACATAAAATTTGCGACAGTATAAAATTAGTTTTTGAAAAATTTACTGTAGAAAAGGCAATCCCTGGCGTAATTAAAATTTGCGACAGTAGAAAATTATTTTTTGAATAATTTACTGTAGAAAAGGCAATCCCTGGGATATTTAAAATTTGCGGCAGTAGAAAATTATTTTTTGAATAATTTACTATAGAAAAGGCAATCCCTGGCGTAATTAAAATTTGCGACAGTAGAAAATTATTTTTTGAATAATTTACTATAGAAAAGGCAATCCCTGGCGCACATAAAATTTGCGACAGTATAAAATTAGTTTTTGAAAAATTTACTATATAAAAGGCAATCCCTGGCGTAATTAAAATTTGCGACAGTAGAAAATTAGTTTTTGAAAAATTTACTATATAAAAGGCAATCCCTGGCGTAATTAAAATTTGTGACAGTTGAAAATTATTTTTTGAATAATTTACTATAGAAAAGGCAATCCCTGGCGCAATTAAAATTTGCGACAGTAGAAAATTATTTTTTGAATAATTTACTATAGAAAAGGCAATCCCTGGCGCAATTAAAATTTGTGACAGTTGAAAATTATTTTTTGAATAATTTACTATAGAAAAGGCAATCCCTGGCGCAATTAAAATTTGTGACAGTTGAAAATTATTTTTTGAATAATTTACTATAGAAAAGGCAATTCCTGGCGCACATAAAATTTGCGACAGTATAAAATTAGTTTTTGAAAAATTTACTGTAGAAAAGGCAATCCCTGGCGTAATTAAAATTTGCGACAGTAGAAAACTATTTTTCGAATAATTTACTGTAGAAAAGGCAATCCCTGGGATATTTAAAATTTGCGACAGTAGAAAATTAGTTTTTGAATAATTTACTATAGAAAAGGCAATCCCTGGCGCACATAAAATTTGCGACAGTATAAAATTAGTTTTTGAAAAATTTACTATATAAAAGGCAATCCCTGGCGTAATTAAAATTTGCGACAGTAGAAAATTATTTTTTGAATAATTTACTATAGAAAAGGCAATCCCTGGCGCAATTAAAATTTGTGACAGTTGAAAATTATTTTTTGAATAATTTACTATAGAAAAGGCAATCCCTGGCGCAATTAAAATTTGCGACAGTATAAAATTAGTTTTTGAATAATTTACTATAGAAAAGGCAATCCTTGGCGCACATAAAATTTGCGACAGTATAAAATTAGTTTTTGAATAATTTACTATAGAAAAGGCAATCCCTGGCGCACATAAAATTTGCGACAGTAAAAAATTATTTTTTGAATAATTTACTGTAGAAAAGGCAATCCCTGGCGCACATAAAATTTGCGACAGTAGAAAATTATTTTTTGAATAATTTACTGTAGAAAAGGCAATCCCTGGGATATTTAAAATTTGCGACAGTAGAAAATTAGTTTTTGAATAATTTACTATAGAAAAGGCAATCCCTGGCGCACATAAAATTTGCGACAGTAAAAAATTATTTTTTGAATAATTTACTATATAAAAGGCAATCCCTGGCGTAATTAAAATTTGCGACAGTAGAAAATTATTTTTTGAATAATTTACTGTAGAAAAGGCAATCCCTGGGATATTTAAAATTTGCGACAGTAGAAAATTAGTTTTTGAATAATTTACTATAGAAAAGGCAATCCCTGGCGCACATAAAATTTGCGACAGTATAAAATTAGTTTTTGAAAAATTTACTATATAAAAGGCAATCCCTGGCGTAATTAAAATTTGCGACAGTAGAAAATTATTTTTTGAATAATTTACTATAGAAAAGGCAATCCCTGGCGCAATTAAAATTTGTGACAGTTGAAAATTATTTTTTGAATAATTTACTATAGAAAAGGCAATCCCTGGCGCACATAAAATTTGCGACAGTATAAAATTAGTTTTTGAAAAATTTACTGTAGAAAAGGCAATCCCTGGCGTAATTAAAATTTGCGACAGTATAAAATTAGTTTTTGAAAAATTTACTATATAAAAGGCAATCCCTGGGATATTTAAAATTTGCGACAGTAGAAAATTATTTTTTGAATAATTTACTATAGAAAAGGCAATCCCTGGCGCACATAAAATTTGCGACAGTAGAAAATTATTTTTTGAATAATTTACTGTAGAAAAGGCAATCCCTGGGATATTTAAAATTTGCGACAGTAGAAAATTAGTTTTTGAATAATTTACTATAAAAAAGGCAATCCCTGGCGCACATAAAATTTGCGACAGTATAAAATTAGTTTTTGAAAAATTTACTATATAAAAGGCAATCCCTGGCGTAATTAAAATTTGCGACAGTAGAAAATTATTTTTTGAATAATTTACTATAGAAAAGGCAATCCCTGGCGCAATTAAAATTTGTGACAGTTGAAAATTATTTTTTGAATAATTTACTATAGAAAAGGCAATCCCTGGCGTAATTAAAATTTGCGACAGTATAAAATTAGTTTTTGAAAAATTTACTATATAAAAGGCAATCCCTGGGATATTTAAAATTTGCGACAGTAGAAAATTATTTTTTGAATAATTTACTATAGAAAAGGCAATCCCTGGCGCACATAAAATTTGCGACAGTAGAAAATTATTTTTTGAATAATTTACTGTAGAAAAAGCAATCCCTGGGATATTTAAAATTTGCGACAGTATAAAATTAGTTTTTGAATAATTTACTATAGAAAAGGCAATCCCTGGCGCACATAAAATTTGCGACAGTAAAAAATTATTTTTTGAATAATTTACTGTAGAAAAGGCAATCCCTGGGATATTTAAAATTTGCGACAGTAGAAAATTAGTTTTTGAATAATTTACTATAGAAAAGGCAATCCCTGGCGCACATAAAATTTGCGACAGTAGAAAATTATTTTTTGAATAATTTACTGTAGAAAAGGCAATCCCTGGGATATTTAAAATTTGCGACAGTAGAAAATTAGTTTTTGAATAATTTACTATAGAAAAGGCAATCCCTGGCGCACATAAAATTTGCGACAGTATAAAATTAGTTTTTGAAAAATTTACTATATAAAAGGCAATCCCTGGCGTAATTAAAATTTGCGACAGTAGAAAATTATTTTTTGAATAATTTACTATAGAAAAGGCAATCCCTGGGATATTTAAAATTTGCGACAGTAGAAAATTAGTTTTTGAATAATTTACTATAGAAAAGGCAATCCCTGGCGCACATAAAATTTGCGACAGTATAAAATTAGTTTTTGAAAAATTTACTATATAAAAGGCAATCCCTGGCGTAATTAAAATTTGCGACAGTAGAAAATTATTTTTTGAATAATTTACTATAGAAAAGGCAATCCCTGGCGCAATTAAAATTTGTGACAGTTGAAAATTATTTTTTGAATAATTTACTATAGAAAAGGCAATCCCTGGCGCACATAAAATTTGCGACAGTATAAAATTAGTTTTTGAAAAATTTACTGTAGAAAAGGCAATCCCTGGCGTAATTAAAATTTGCGACAGTATAAAATTAGTTTTTGAAAAATTTACTATATAAAAGGCAATACCTGGGATATTTAAAATTTGCGACAGTAGAAAATTATTTTTTGAATAATTTACTATAGAAAAGGCAATCCCTGGCGCAATTAAAATTTGTGACAGTTGAAAATTATTTTTTGAATAATTTACTATAGAAAAGGCAATCCCTGGCGTAATTAAAATTTGCGACAGTATAAAATTAGTTTTTGAAAAATTTACTATATAAAAGGCAATCCCTGGGATATTTAAAATTTGCGACAGTAGAAAATTATTTTTTGAATAATTTACTATAGAAAAGGCAATCCCTGGCGCACATAAAATTTGCGACAGTAGAAAATTATTTTTTGAATAATTTACTGTAGAAAAGGCAATCCCTGGGATATTTAAAATTTGCGACAGTATAAAATTAGTTTTTGAATAATTTACTATAGAAAAGGCAATCCCTGGCGCACATAAAATTTGCGACAGTAAAAAATTATTTTTTGAATAATTTACTGTAGAAAAGGCAATCCCTGGGATATTTAAAATTTGCGACAGTAGAAAATTAGTTTTTGAATAATTTAGTATAGAAAAGGCAATCCCTGGCGCACATAAAATTTGCGACAGTAGAAAATTATTTTTTGAATAATTTACTGTAGAAAAGGCAATCCCTGGGATATTTAAAATTTGCGACAGTAGAAAATTAGTTTTTGAATAATTTACTATAGAAAAGGCAATCCCTGGCGCACATAAAATTTGCGACAGTATAAAATTAGTTTTTGAAAAATTTACTATATAAAAGGCAATCCCTGGCGTAATTAAAATTTGCGACAGTAGAAAATTATTTTTTGAATAATTTACTATAGAAAAGGCAATCCCTGGCGCAATTAAAATTTGTGACAGTTGAAAATTATTTTTTGAATAATTTACTATAGAAAAGGCAATCCCTGGCGCACATAAAATTTGCGACAGTATAAAATTAGTTTTTGAAAAATTTACTGTAGAAAAGGCAATCCCTGGCGTAATTAAAATTTGCGACAGTATAAAATTAGTTTTTGAAAAATTTACTATATAAAAGGCAATCCCTGGGATATTTAAAATTTGCGACAGTAGAAAATTATTTTTTGAATAATTTACTATAGAAAAGGCAATCCCTGGCGCACATAAAATTTGCGACAGTATAAAATTAGTTTTTGAAAAATTTACTGTAGAAAAGGCAATCCCTGGCGTAATTAAAATTTGCGACAGTAGAAAATTATTTTTTGAATAATTTACTGTAGAAAGGGCAATCCCTGGGATATTTAAAATTTGCGACAGTAGAAAATTATTTTTTGAATAATTTACTATATAAAAGGCAATCCCTGGCGCACATAAAATTTGCGACAGTATAAAATTAGTTTTTGAATAATTTACTATAGAAAAGGCAATCCCTGGCGCACATAAAATTTGCGACAGTATAAAATTAGTTTTTGAATAATTTACTATAGAAAAGGCAATCCCTGGCGCACATAAAATTTGCGACAGTATAAAATTAGTTTTTGAATAATTTACTGTAGAAAAGGCAATCCCTGGCGCACATAAAATTTGCGACAGTAGAAAATTATTTTTTGAATAATTTACTGTAGAAAAGGCAATCCCTGGGATATTTAAAATTTGCGACAGTAGAAAATTAGTTTTTGAATAATTTACTATAGAAAAGGCAATCCCTGGCGCACATAAAATTTGCGACAGTAAAAAATTATTTTTTGAATAATTTACTATATAAAAGGCAATCCCTGGCGCAATTAAAATTTGCGACAGTATAAAATTAGTTTTTGAAAAATTTACTATATAAAAGGCAATCCCTGGCGTAATTAAAATTTGCGACAGTAGAAAATTAGTTTTTGAAAAATTTACTATATAAAAGGCAATCCCTGGCGTAATTAAAATTTGTGACAGTTGAAAATTATTTTTTGAATAATTTACTATATAAAAGGCAATCCCTGGCGTAATTAAAATTTGCGACAGTAGAAAATTAGTTTTTGAAAAATTTACTGTAGAAAAGGCAATCCCTGGGATATTTAAAATTTGCGACAGTAGAAAATTATTTTTTGAATAATTTACTATAGAAAAGGCAATCCCTGGCGCACATAAAATTTGCGACAGTATAAAATTAGTTTTTGAAAAATTTACTATATAAAAGGCAATCCCTGGCGTAATTAAAATTTGCGACAGTAGAAAATTATTTTTTGAATAATTTACTGTAGAAAAGGCAATCCCTGGGATATTTAAAATTTGCGACAGTAGAAAATTAGTTTTTGAATAATTTACTATAGAAAAGGCAATCCCTGGCGCACATAAAATTTGCGACAGTATAAAATTAGTTTTTGAAAAATTTACTATATAAAAGGCAATCCCTGGCGTAATTAAAATTTGCGACAGTAGAAAATTATTTTTTGAATAATTTACTATAGAAAAGGCAATCCCTGGCGCAATTAAAATTTGTGACAGTTGAAAATTATTTTTTGAATAATTTACTATAGAAAAGGCAATCCCTGGCGCAATTGAAATTTGTGACAGTTGAAAATTATTTTTTGAATAATTTACTATAGAAAAGGCAATCCCTGGCGTAATTAAAATTTGCGACAGTAGAAAATTATTTTTTGAATAATTTACTGTAGAAAAGGCAATCCCTGGGATATTTAAAATTTGCGACAGTAGAAAATTAGTTTTTGAATAATTTACTATAGAAAAGGCAATCCCTGGCGCACATAAAATTTGCGACAGTAAAAAATTATTTTTTGAATAATTTACTATAGAAAAGTCAATCCCTGGCGCAATTAAAATTTGTGACAGTTGAAAATTATTTTTTGAATAATTTACTATAGAAAAGGCAATCCCTGGCGCACATAAAATTTGTGACAGTATAAAATTAGTTTTTGAATAATTTACTGTAGAAAAGGCAATCCCTGGGATATTTAAAATTTGCGACAGTAGAAAATTATTTTTTGAATAATTTACTATAGAAGAGGCAATCCCTGGCGCAATTAAAATTTGCGACAGTATAAAATTAGTTTTTGAATAATTTACTATAGAAAAGGCAATCCCTGGCGCAATTAAAATTTGTGACAGTTGAAAATTATTTTTTGAATAATTTACTATAGAAAAGGCAATCCCTGGCGCACATAAAATTTGCGACAGTATAAAATTAGTTTTTGAATAATTTACTATAGAAAAGGCAATCCCTGGCGCACATAAAATTTGCGACAGTAAAAAATTATTTTTTGAATAATTTACTATAGAAAAGTCAATCCCTGGTGCAATTAAAATTTGTGACAGTTGAAAATTATTTTTTGAATAATTTACTATAGAAAAGGCAATCCCTGGCGCACATAAAATTTGCGACAGTATAAAATTAGTTTTTGAAAAATTTACTATATAAAAGGCAATCCCTGGCGTAATTAAAATTTGCGACAGTAGAAAATTACTTTTTGAATAATTTACTGTAGAAAAGGCAATCCCTGGGATATTTAAAATTTGCGACAGTAGAAAATTATTTTTTGAATAATTTACTATAGAAAAGGCAATCCCTGGCGCACATAAAATTTGCGACAGTATAAAATTAGTTTTTGAAAAATTTACTATATAAAAGGCAATCCCTGGCGCAATTAAAATTTGTGACAGTTGAAAATTATTTTTTGAATAATTTTCTATAGAAAAGGCAATCCCTGGCGCACATAAAATTTGCGACAGTATAAAATTAGTTTTTGAAAAATTTACTATATAAAAGGCAATCCCTGGCGCAATTAAAATTTGTGACAGTTGAAAATTATTTTTTGAATAATTTACTATAGAAAAGGCAATCCCTGGCGCACATAAAATTTGCGACAGTATAAAATTAGTTTTTGAAAAATTTACTATATAAAAGGCAATCCCTGGCGTAATTAAAATTTGCGACAGTAGAAAATTATTTTTTGAATAATTTACTGTAGAAAAGGCAATCCCTGGGATATTTAAAATTTGCGACAGTAGAAAATTAGTTTTTGAATAATTTACTATAGAAAAGGCAATCCCTGGCGCACATAAAATTTGCGACAGTATAAAATTAGTTTTTGAAAAATTTACTATATAAAAGGCAATCCCTGGCGCAATTAAAATTTGCGACAGTAGAAAATTATTTTTTGAATAATTTACTATAGAAAAGGCAATCCCTGGCGCAATTAAAATTTGTGACAGTTGAAAATTATTTTTTGAATAATTTACTATAGAAAAGGCAATCCCTGGCGCAATTAAAATTTGTGACAGTTGAAAATTATTTTTTGAATAATTTACTATAGAAAAGGCAATCCCTGGCGTAATTAAAATTTGCGACAGTAGAAAATTATTTTTTGAATAATTTACTGTAGAAAAGGCAATCCATGGGATATTTAAAATTTGCGACAGTAGAAAATTAGTTTTTGAATAATTAACTATAGAAAAGGCAATCCCTGGCGCACATAAAATTTGCGACAGTAAAAAATTATTTTTTGAATAATTTACTATAGAAAAGTCAATCCCTGGCGCAATTAAAATTTGTGACAGTTGAAAATTATTTTTTGAATAATTTACTATAGAAAAGGCAATCCCTGGCGCAATTAAAATTTGTGACAGTTGAAAATTATTTTTTGAATAATTTACTATAGAAAAGGCAATCCCTGGCGCAATTAAAATTTGCGACAGTAGAAAATTACTTTTTGAATAATTTACTGTAGAAAAGGCAATCCCTGGGATATTTAAAATTTGCGACAGTAGAAAATTATTTTTTGAATAATTTACTATAGAAAAGGCAATCCCTGGCGTAATTAAAATTTGCGACAGTAGAAAATTATTTTTTGAATAATTTACTGTAGAAAAGGCAATCCCTGGGATATTTAAAATTTGCGACAGTAGAAAATTAGTTTTTGAATAATTTACTATAGAAAAGGCAATCCCTGGCGCACATAAAATTTGCGACAGTATAAAATTAGTTTTTGAAAAATTTACTATATAAAAGGCAATCCCTGGCGCAATTAAAATTTGCGACAGTAGAAAATTATTTTTTGAATAATTTACTATAGAAAAGGCAATCCCTGGCGCAATTAAAATTTGTGACAGTTGAAAATTATTTTTTGAATAATTTACTATAGAAAAGGCAATCCCTGGCGCAATTAAAATTTGTGACAGTTGAAAATTATTTTTTGAATAATTTACTATAGAAAAGGCAATCCCTGGCGTAATTAAAATTTGCGACAGTAGAAAATTATTTTTTGAATAATTTACTGTAGAAAAGGCAATCCATGGGATATTTAAAATTTGCGACAGTAGAAAATTAGTTTTTGAATAATTAACTATAGAAAAGGCAATCCCTGGCGCACATAAAATTTGCGACAGTAAAAAATTATTTTTTGAATAATTTACTATAGAAAAGTCAATCCCTGGCGCAATTAAAATTTGTGACAGTTGAAAATTATTTTTTGAATAATTTACTATAGAAAAGGCAATCCCTGGCGCAATTAAAATTTGTGACAGTTGAAAATTATTTTTTGAATAATTTACTATAGAAAAGGCAATCCCTGGCGCAATTAAAATTTGTGACAGTTGAAAATTATTTTTTGAATAATTTACTATAGAAAAGGCAATCCCTGGCGCACATAAAATTTGCGACAGTAGAAAATTATTTTTTGAATAATTTACTATATAAAAGGCAATCCCTGGCGTAATTAAAATTTGCGACAGTAGAAAATTATTTTTTGAATAATTTACTATAGAAAAGGCAATCCCTGGCGCAATTAAAATTTGCGACAGTATAAAATTAGTTTTTGAATAATTTACTATAGAAAAGGCAATCCCTGGCGCACATAAAATTTGCGACAGTAAAAAATTATTTTTTGAATAATTTACTATAGAAAAGGCAATCCCTGGCGCACATAAAATTTGCGACAGTAAAAAATTATTTTTTGAATAATTTACTATATAAAAGGCAATCCCTGGCGTAATTAAAATTTGCGACAGTAGAAAATTATTTTTTGAATAATTTACTGTAGAAAAGGCAATCCCTGGGATATTAAAAATTTGCGACAGTAGAAAATTAGTTTTTGAATAATTTACTATAGAAAAGGCAATCCCTGGCGCACATAAAATTTGCGACAGTAAAAAATTATTTTTTGAATAATTTACTATAGAAAGTCAATCCCTGGCGCAATTAAAATTTGTGACAGTTGAAAATTATTTTTTGAATAATTTACTATAGAAAAGGCAATCCCTGGCGCAATTAAAATTTGTGACAGTTGAAAATTATTTTTTGAATAATTTACTATAGAAAAGGCAATCCCTGGCGCAATTAAAATTTGTGACAGTTGAAAATTATTTTTTGAATAATTTACTATAGAAAAGGCAATCCCTGGCGCACATAAAATTTGCGACAGTATAAAATTAGTTTTTGAAAAATTTACTGTAGAAAAGGCAATCCCTGGCGTAATTAAAATTTGCGACAGTAGAAAATTATTTTTTGAATAATTTACTGTAGAAAAGGCAATCCCTGGGATATTTAAAATTTGCGACAGTAGAAAATTATTTTTTGAATAATTTACTATAGAAAAGGCAATCCCTGGCGTAATTAAAATTTGCGACAGTAGAAAATTATTTTTTGAATAATTTACTATAGAAAAGGCAATCCCTGGCGCACATAAAATTTGCGACAGTATAAAATTAGTTTTTGAATAATTTACTATAGAAAAGGCAATCCCTGGCGCAATTAAAATTTGTGACAGTTGAAAATTATTTTTTGAATAATTTACTATAGAAAAGGCAATCCCTGGCGCAATTAAAATTTGCGACAGTATAAAATTAGTTTTTGAATAATTTACTATAGAAAAGGCAATCCCTGGCGCACATAAAATTTGCGACAGTATAAAATTAGTTTTTGAATAATTTACTATAGAAAAGGCAATCCCTGGCGCACATAAAATTTGCGACAGTAAAAAATTATTTTTTGAATAATTTACTGTAGAAAAGGCAATCCCTGGGATATTTAAAATTTGCGACAGTAGAAAATTAGTTTTTGAATAATTTACTATAGAAAAGGCAATCCCTGGCGCACATAAAATTTGCGACAGTATAAAATTAGTTTTTGAAAAATTTACTATATAAAAGGCAATCCCTGGCGTAATTAAAATTTGCGACAGTAGAAAATTATTTTTTGAATAATTTACTATAGAAAAGGCAATCCCTGGCGCAATTAAAATTTGTGACAGTTGAAAATTATTTTTTGAATAATTTACTATAGAAAAGGCAATCCCTGGCGCAATTAAAATTTGTGACAGTTGAAAATTATTTTTTGAATAATTTACTATAGAAAAGGCAATCCCTGGCGTAATTAAAATTTGCGACAGTAGAAAATTATTTTTTGAATAATTTACTGTAGAAAAGGCAATCCCTGGGATATTTAAAATTTGCGACAGTAGAAAATTAGTTTTTGAAAAATTTACTATAGAAAAGGCAATCCCTGGCGCACATAAAATTTGCGACAGTAAAAAATTATTTTTTGAATAATTTACTATAGAAAAGTCAATCCCTGGCGCAATTAAAATTTGTGACAGTTGAAAATTATTTTTTGAATAATTTACTATAGAAAAGGCAATCCCTGGCGCAATTAAAATTTGTGACAGTTGAAAATTATTTTTTGAATAATTTACTATAGAAAAGGCAATCCCTGGCGCAATTAAAATTTGTGACAGTTGAAAATTATTTTTTGAATAATTTACTGTAGAAAAGGCAATCCCTGGCGCACATAAAATTTGCGACAGTAGAAAATTATTTTTTGAATAATTTACTGTAGAAAAGGCAATCCCTGGGATATTTAAAATTTGCGACAGTAGAAAATTAGTTTTTGAATAATTTACTATAGAAAAGGCAATCCCTGGCGCACATAAAATTTGCGACAGTAAAAAATTATTTTTTGAATAATTTACTATATAAAAGGCAATCCCTGGCGTAATTAAAATTTGCGACAGTAGAAAATTATTTTTTGAATAATTTACTGTAGAAAAGGCAATCCCTGGGATATTTAAAATTTGCGACAGTAGAAAATTAGTTTTTGAATAATTTACTATAGAAAAGGCAATCCCTGGCGCACATAAAATTTGTGACAGTTGAAAATTATTTTTTGAATAATTTACTATAGAAAAGGCAATCCCTGGCGCAATTAAAATTTGCGACAGTATAAAATTAGTTTTTGAAAAATTTACTATATAAAAGGCAATCCCTGGCGCAATTAAAATTTGTGACAGTTGAAAATTATTTTTTGAATAATTTACTGTAGAAAAGGCAATCCCTGGCGTAATTAAAATTTGCGACAGTAGAAAATTATTTTTTGAATAATTTACTATAGAAAAGGCAATCCCTGGCGCAATTAAAATTTGCGACAGTATAAAATTAGTTTTTGAATAATTTACTATAGAAAAGGCAATCCCTGGCGCAATTAAAATTTGTGACAGTTGAAAATTATTTTTTGAATAATTTACTATAGAAAAGGCAATCCCTGGCGCAATTAAAATTTGCGACAGTAGAAAATTAGTTTTTGAATAATTTACTATAGAAAAGGCAATCCCTGGCGCAATTAAAATTTGTGACAGTTGAAAATTATTTTTTGAATAATTTACTGTAGAAAAGGCAATCCCTGGCGTAATTAAAATTTGCGACAGTTGAAAATGAGTTTTTGAATAATTTACTATAGAAAAGGCAATCCCTGGCGCAATTAAAATTTGCGACAGTAGAAAATTATTTTTTGAATAATTTACTATAGAAAAGGCAATCCCTGGCGCAATTAAAATTTGTGACAGTTGAAAATTATTTTTTGAATAATTTACTATAGAAAAGGCAATCCCTGGCGCACATAAAATTTGCGACAGTATAAAATTAGTTTTTGAAAAATTTACTGTAGAAAAGGCAATCCCTGGCGTAATAAAAATTTGCGACAGTAGAAAATTATTTTTTGAATAATTTACTATAGAAAAGGCAATCCCTGGCGCAATTAAAATTTGCGACAGTATAAAATTAGTTTTTGAATAATTTACTATAGAAAAGGCAATCCCTGGCGCAATTAAAATTTGTGACAGTTGAAAATTATTTTTTGAATAATTTACTATAGAAAAGGCAATCCCTGGCGCAATTAAAATTTGCGACAGTATAAAATTAGTTTTTGAAAAATTTACTATATAAAAGGCAATCCCTGGCGCAATTAAAATTTGTGACAGTTGAAAATTATTTTTTGAATAATTTACTATAGAAAAGGCAATCCCTGGCGCACATAAAATTTGCGACAGTATAAAATTAGTTTTTGAATAATTTACTGTAGAAAAGGCAATCCCTGGGATATTTAAAATTTGCGACAGTAGAAAATTAGTTTTTGAAAAATTTACTATAGAAAAGGCAATCCCTGGCGCACATAAAATTTGCGACAGTAAAAAATTATTTTTTGAATAATTTACTATAGAAAAGTCAATCCCTGGCGTAATTAAAATTTGCGACAGTATAAAATTAGTTTTTGAATAATTTACTATAGAAAAGTCAATCCCTGGCGCAATTAAAATTTGTGACAGTAAAAAATTATTTTTTGAATAATTTACTATAGAAAAGGCAATCCCTGGCGCACATAAAATTTGCGACAGTATAAAATTAGTTTTTGAAAAATTTACTGTAGAAAAGGCAATCCCTGGCGTAATTAAAATTTGCGACAGTAGAAAATTATTTTTTGAATAATTTACTATAGAAAAGGCAATCCCTGGCGCAATTAAAATTTGCGACAGTATAAAATTAGTTTTTGAATAATTTACTATAGAAAAGGCAATCCCTGGCGCAATTAAAATTTGTGACAGTTGAAAATTATTTTTTGAATAATTTACTATAGAAAAGGCAATCCCTGGCGCAATTAAAATTTGCGACAGTATAAAATTAGTTTTTGAAAAATTTACTATATAAAAGGCAATCCCTGGCGCAATTAAAATTTGCGACAGTAGAAAATTATTTTTTGAATAATTTACTATAGAAAAGGCAATCCCTGGCGCAATTAAAATTTGTGACAGTTGAAAATTATTTTTTGAATAATTTACTATAGAAAAGGCAATCCCTGGCGCAATTAGAATTTGTGACAGTTGAAAATTATTTTTTGAATAATTTACTATAGAAAAGGCAATCCCTGGCGCACATAAAATTTGCGACAGTAGAAAATTATTTTTTGAATAATTTACTATATAAAAGGCAATCCCTGGCGTAATTAAAATTTGCGACAGTAGAAAATTATTTTTTGAATAATTTACTATAGAAAAGGCAATCCCTGGCGCAATTAAAATTTGCGACAGTATAAAATTAGTTTTTGAATAATTTACTATAGAAAAGGCAATCCCTGGCGCACATAAAATTTGCGACAGTAAAAAATTATTTTTTGAATAATTTACTATAGAAAAGGCAATCCCTGGCGCACATAAAATTTGCGACAGTAAAAAATTATTTTTTGAATAATTTACTATATAAAAGGCAATCCCTGGCGTAATTAAAATTTGCGACAGTAGAAAATTATTTTTTGAATAATTTACTGTAGAAAAGGCAATCCCTGGGATATTAAAAATTTGCGACAGTAGAAAATTAGTTTTTGAATAATTTACTATAGAAAAGGCAATCCCTGGCGCACATAAAATTTGCGACAGTAAAAAATTATTTTTTGAATAATTTACTATAGAAAGTCAATCCCTGGCGCAATTAAAATTTGTGACAGTTGAAAATTATTTTTTGAATAATTTACTATAGAAAAGGCAATCCCTGGCGCAATTAAAATTTGTGACAGTTGAAAATTATTTTTTGAATAATTTACTATAGAAAAGGCAATCCCTGGCGCACATAAAATTTGCGACAGTATAAAATTAGTTTTTGAAAAATTTACTGTAGAAAAGGCAATCCCTGGCGTAATTAAAATTTGCGACAGTAGAAAATTATTTTTTGAATAATTTACTGTAGAAAAGGCAATCCCTGGGATATTTAAAATTTGCGACAGTAGAAAATTATTTTTTGAATAATTTACTATAGAAAAGGCAATCCCTGGCGTAATTAAAATTTGCGACAGTAGAAAATTATTTCTTGAATAATTTACTATAGAAAAGGCAATCCCTGGCGCACATAAAATTTGCGACAGTATAAAATTAGTTTTTGAATAATTTACTATAGAAAAGGCAATCCCTGGCGCAATTAAAATTTGTGACAGTTGAAAATTATTTTTTGAATAATTTACTATAGAAAAGGCAATCCCTGGCGCAATTAAAATTTGGGACAGTATAAAATTAGTTTTTGAATAATTTACTATAGAAAAGGCAATCCCTAGCGCACATAAAATTTGCGACAGTATAAAATTAGTTTTTGAATAATTTACTATAGAAAAGGCAATCCCTGGCGCACATAAAATTTGCGACAGTAAAAAATTATTTTTTGAATAATTTACTGTAGAAAAGGCAATCCCTGGGATATTTAAAATTTGCGACAGTAGAAAATTAGTTTTTGAATAATTTACTATAGAAAAGGCAATCCCTGGCGCACATAAAATTTGCGACAGTATAAAATTAGTTTTTGAAAAATTTACTATATAAAAGGCAATCCCTGGCGTAATTAAAATTTGCGACAGTAGAAAATTATTTTTTGAATAATTTACTATAGAAAAGGCAATCCCTGGCGCAATTAAAATTTGTGACAGTTGAAAATTATTTTTTGAATAATTTACTATAGAAAAGGCAATCCCTGGCGCAATTAAAATTTGTGACAGTTGAAAATTATTTTTTGAATAATTTACTATAGAAAAGGCAATCCCTGGCGTAATTAAAATTTGCGACAGTAGAAAATTATTTTTTGAATAATTTACTGTAGAAAAGGCAATCCCTGGGATATTTAAAATTTGCGACAGTAGAAAATTAGTTTTTGAAAAATTTACTATAGAAAAGGCAATCCCTGGCGCACATAAAATTTGCGACAGTAAAAAATTATTTTTTGAATAATTTACTATAGAAAAGTCAATCCCTGGCGCAATTAAAATTTGTGACAGTTGAAAATTATTTTTTGAATAATTTACTATAGAAAAGGCAATCCCTGGCGCAATTAAAATTTGTGACAGTTGAAAATTATTTTTTGAATAATTTACTATAGAAAAGGCAATCCCTGGCGCAATTAAAATTTGTGACAGTTGAAAATTATTTTTTGAATAATTTACTGTAGAAAAGGCAATCCCTGGCGCACATAAAATTTGCGACAGTAGAAAATTATTTTTTGAATAATTTACTGTAGAAAAGGCAATCCCTGGGATATTTAAAATTTGCGACAGTAGAAAATTAGTTTTTGAATAATTTACTATAGAAAAGGCAATCCCTGGCGCACATAAAATTTGCGACAGTAAAAAATTATTTTTTGAATAATTTACTATATAAAAGGCAATCCCTGGCGTAATTAAAATTTGCGACAGTAGAAAATTATTTTTTGAATAATTTACTGTAGAAAAGGCAATCCCTGGGATATTTAAAATTTGCGACAGTAGAAAATTAGTTTTTGAATAATTTACTATAGAAAAGGCAATCCCTGGCGCACATAAAATTTGTGACAGTTGAAAATTATTTTTTGAATAATTTACTATAGAAAACGCAATCCCTGGCGCAATTAAAATTTGCGACAGTATAAAATTAGTTTTTGAAAAATTTACTATATAAAAGGCAATCCCTGGCGCAATTAAAATTTGTGACAGTTGAAAATTATTTTTTGAATAATTTACTGTAGAAAAGGCAATCCCTGGCGTAATTAAAATTTGCGACAGTAGAAAATTATTTTTTGAATAATTTACTATAGAAAAGGCAATCCCTGGCGCAGTTAAAATTTGCGACAGTATAAAATTAGTTTTTGAATAATTTACTATAGAAAAGGCAATCCCTGGCGCAATTAAAATTTGTGACAGTTGAAAATTATTTTTTGAATAATTTACTATAGAAAAGGCAATCCCTGGCGCAATTAAAATTTGCGACAGTAGAAAATTAGTTTTTGAATAATTTACTATAGAAAAGGCAATCCCTGGCGCAATTAAAATTTGTGACAGTTGAAAATTATTTTTTGAATAATTTACTGTAGAAAAGGCAATCCCTGGCGTAATTAAAATTTGCGACAGTTGAAAATGAGTTTTTGAATAATTTACTATAGAAAAGGCAATCCCTGGCGCAATTAAAATTTGCGACAGTAGAAAATTATTTTTTGAATAATTTACTATAGAAAAGGCAATCCCTGGCGCAATTAAAATTTGTGACAGTTGAAAATTATTTTTTGAATAATTTACTGTAGAAAAGGCAATCCCTGGCGCACATAAAATTTGCGACAGTAGAAAATTATTTTTTGAATAATTTACTGTAGAAAAGGCAATCCCTGGGATATTTAAAATTTGCGACAGTAGAAAATTAGTTTTTGAATAATTTACTATAGAAAAGGCAATCCCTGGCGCACATAAAATTTGCGACAGTAAAAAATTATTTTTTGAATAATTTACTATATAAAAGGCAATCCCTGGCGTAATTAAAATTTGCGACAGTAGAAAATTATTTTTTGAATAATTTACTGTAGAAAAGGCAATCCCTGGGATATTTAAAATTTGCGACAGTAGAAAATTAGTTTTTGAATAATTTACTATAGAAAAGGCAATCCCTGGCGCACATAAAATTTGTGACAGTTGAAAATTATTTTTTGAATAATTTACTATAGAAAACGCAATCCCTGGCGCAATTAAAATTTGCGACAGTATAAAATTAGTTTTTGAAAAATTTACTATATAAAAGGCAATCCCTGGCGCAATTAAAATTTGTGACAGTTGAAAATTATTTTTTGAATAATTTACTGTAGAAAAGGCAATCCCTGGCGTAATTAAAATTTGCGACAGTAGAAAATTATTTTTTGAATAATTTACTATAGAAAAGGCAATCCCTGGCGCAGTTAAAATTTGCGACAGTATAAAATTAGTTTTTGAATAATTTACTATAGAAAAGGCAATCCCTGGCGCAATTAAAATTTGTGACAGTTGAAAATTATTTTTTGAATAATTTACTATAGAAAAGGCAATCCCTGGCGCAATTAAAATTTGCGACAGTAGAAAATTAGTTTTTGAATAATTTACTATAGAAAAGGCAATCCCTGGCGCAATTAAAATTTGTGACAGTTGAAAATTATTTTTTGAATAATTTACTGTAGAAAAGGCAATCCCTGGGCGTAATTAAAATTTGCGACAGTTGAAAATGAGTTTTTGAATAATTTACTATAGAAAAGGCAATCCCTGGCGCAATTAAAATTTGCGACAGTAGAAAATTATTTTTTGAATAATTTACTATAGAAAAGGCAATCCCTGGCGCAATTAAAATTTGTGACAGTTGAAAATTATTTTTTGAATAATTTACTATAGAAAAGGCAATCCCTGGCGCACATAAAATTTGCGACAGTATAAAATTAGTTTTTGAAAAAATTTACTGTAGAAAAGGCAATCCCTGGCGTAATAAAAATTTGCGACAGTAGAAAATTATTTTTTGAATAATTTACTATAGAAAAGGCAATCCCTGGCGCAATTAAAATTTGCGACAGTATATAATTTAGTTTTTGAATAATTTACTATAGAAAAGGCAATCCCTGGCGCAATTAAAATTTGTGACAGTTGAAAATTATTTTTTGAATAATTTTACTATAGAAAAAGGCAATCCCTGGCGCAATTAAATTTGCGACAGTATAAAATTAGTTTTTGAAAAATTTACTATATAAAAGGCAATCCCTGGCGCAATTAAAATTTGTGACAATTGAAAATTATTTTTTGAATAATTTACTATAGAAAAGGCAATCCCCTGGCGCACATAAAATTTGCGACAGTATAAAAATTAGTTTTTGAATAATTTACTGTAGAAAAGGCAATCCCTGGGATATTTAAAATTTGCGACAGTAGAAAATTAGTTTTTGAAAAATTTACTATAGAAAAGGCATCCCTGGCGCACATAAAGATTGCGACAGTAAAAAATTATTTTTTGAATAATTTACTATAGAAAAGTCAATCCCTGGCGTAATTAAAATTTGCGACAGTATAAAATTAGGTTTTTGAATAATTTACTATAGAAAAGTCAATCCCTGGCGCAATTAAAATTTGTGACAGTAAAAAATTATTTTTTGAATAATTTACTATAGAAAAGGCAATCCCTGGCGCACATAAAATTTGCGACAGTATAAAATTAGTTTTTGAAAAATTTACTGTAGAAAAGGCAATCCCTGGCGTAATTAAAATTTGCGACAGTAGAAAATTATTTTTTGAATAATTTACTATAGAAAAGGCAATCCCTGGCGCAATTAAAATTTGCGACAGTATAAAATTAGTTTTTGAATAATTTACTATAGAAAAGGCAATCCCTGGCGCAATTAAAATTTGTGACAGTTGAAAATTATTTTTTGAATAATTTACTATAGAAAAGGCAATCCCTGGCGCAATTAAAAATTTGCGACAGTATAAAATTAGTTTTTGAAAAATTTACTATATAAAAGGCAATCCCTGGCGCAATTAAAATTTGCGACAGTAGAAAATTATTTTTTTGAATAATTTACTATAGAAAAGGCAATCCCTGGCGCACATAAAATTTGCGACAGTAAAAAATTATATTTTGAATAATTTACTATAGAAAAGTCAATCCCTGGCGTAATTAAAATTTGTGACAGTTGAAAATTATTTTTGAATAATTTACTGTAGAAAAGTCAATCCCTGGCGTAATTAAAATTTGTGACAGTTGAAAATTATTTTTTGAATAATTTACTGTAGAAAAGGCAATCCGCTGGGATATTTAAAATTTGTGACAGTTGAAAATTATTTTTTGAATAATTTACTATAGAAAAGGCAATCCCTGGCGCAATTAAAATTTGTGACAGTTGAAAATTATTTTTTGAATAATTTACTGTAGAAAAGGCAATCCTGGGATATTTAAAATTTGCGACAGTATAAAATTATTTTTGAATAATTTACTATAGAAAAGTCAATCCCTGGCGCAATTAAAATTTGTGACAGTTGAAAATTATTTTTTGAATAATTTACTATAGAAAAGGCAATCCCTGGCGCACATAAAATTTGCGACAGTATAAAATTATTTTTTGAATAATTTACTATAGAAAAGGCAATCCCTGGCGCAATTAAAATTTGCGACAGTATAAAATTAGTTTTTGAATAATTTACTATAGAAAAGGCAATCCCTGGCGCAATTAAAATTTGTGACAGTTGAAAATTATTTTTTGAATAATTTACTATAGAAAAGGCAATCCCTGGCGCACATAAAATTTGCGGACAGTAAAAAAATTATTTTTTGAATAATTTACTATATAAAAGGCAATCCCTGGCGTAATTAAAATTTGCGACAGTAGAAAATTATTTTTTGAATAATTTACTGTAGAAAAGGCAATCCCTGGGATATTTAAAATTTGCGACAGTAGAAAATTAGTTTTTGAATAATTTACTATAGAAAAAGGCAATCCCTGGCGCACATAAAATTTGCGACAGTAAAAAATTATTTTTTGAATTAATTTACTATAGAAAAGTCAATCCCTGGCGCACATAAAAATTTGCGACAGTAAAAAATTATTTTTGAATAATTTACTATAGAAAAGTCAATCCCTGGGTGCAATTAAAATTTGTGACAGTTGAAAATTATTTTTTGAATAATTTACTATAGAAAAGGCAATCCCTGGCGCACATAAAATTTGCGACAGTATAAAATTAGTTTTGAAAAATTTACTGTAGAAAAGGCAATCCCTGGCGTAATTAAAATTTGCGACAGTAGAAAATTATTTTTTGAATAATTTACTATAGAAAAGGCAATCCCTGGCGCAATTAAAATTTGTGACAGTTGAAAATTATTTTTGGAATAATTTACTATAGAAAAGGCAATCCCTGGCGCACATAAAATTTGCGACAGTATAAAATTAGTTTTTGAATAATTTACTATAGAAAAGGCAATCCCTGGCGCACATAAAATTTGCGACAGTATAAAATTAGTTTTTGAAAAATTTACTGTAGAAAAGGCAATCCCTGGCGTAATTAAAATTTGCGACAGGTAGAAAATTATTTTTTGAATAATTTACTATAGAAAAGGCAATCCCTGGCGTAATTAAAATTTGCGACAGTAGAAAATTATTTTTGAATAATTTACTATAGAAAGGCAATCCCTGGCGCAATTAAAATTTGTGACAGTATAAAATTATTTTTTGAATAATTTACTATAGAAAAGGCAATCCCTGGCGCACATAAAATTTGCGACAGTATAAAAATTATTTTTTGAATAATTACTGTAGAAAAGGCAATCCCTGGCGTAATTAAAATTTGCGACAGTTGAAAATTAGTTTTTGAATAATTTACTATAGAAAAAGGCAATCCCTGGCGCAATTAAAATTTGCGACAGTAGAAAATTATTTTTTGAATAATTATACTATAGAAAAGGCAATCCCTGGCGCAATTAAAATTTGTGACAGTTGAAAATTATTTTTTGAATAATTTACTATAGAAAAGTCAATCCCTGGCGCAATTAAAATTTGTGACAGTTGAAAATTATTTTTTGAATAATTTACTATAGAAAAGGCAATCCCTGGCGCACATAAAATTTTGCGACAGTATAAAATTAGTTTTTGAAAAATTTACTGTAGAAAAGGGCAATCCTGGCGTAATTAAAATTTGCGACAGTAGAAAATTATTTTTTGAATAATTTACTATAGAAAAGGCATCCCTGCCGCACATAAAATTTGCGACAGTATAAAATTATTTTTTGAATAATTTACTATAGAAAAGGCAATCCCTGGCGCAATTAAAATTTGCGACAGTAGAAAATAGTTTTTGAATAATTTACTATAGAAAAGGCAATCCCTGGCGCAATTAAAATTTGTGACAGTTGAAAATTATTTTTTGAATAATTTACTATAGAAAAGGCAATCCCTGGCGCACATAAAATTTGCGACAGTATAAAATTAGTTTTTGAATAATTTACTATAGAAAAGGCAATCCCTGGCGCACATAAAATTTGCGACAGTATAAAATTAGTTTTGAAAAATTTACTGTAGAAAAGGCAATCCCTGGCGTAATTAAAATTTGCGACAGTAGAAAATTATTTTTGAATAATTTACTATAGAAAAGGCAATCCCTGGGCGCAATTAAAATTTGTGACAGTTGAAAATTATTTTTTGAATAATTTACTATAGAAAAGTCATCCCTGGCGCAATTAAAATTTGTGACAGTTGAAAATTATTTTTTGAATAATTTACTATAGAAAAGGCAATCCCTGGCGCACATAAAATTTGCGACAGTATAAAATTAGTTTTTGAAAAATTTACTGTAGAAAAGGCAATCCCTGGCGTAATTAAAATTTGCGACAGTAGAAAATTATTTTTGAATAATTTACTATAGAAAAGGCAATCCCTGGCGCACATAAAATTTGCGACAGTATAAAATTATTTTTTGAATAATTTACTATAGAAAAGGCAATCCTGGCGCAATTAAAATTTGCGACAGTAGAAAATTAGTTTTTGAATAATTTACTATAGAAAAGGCAATCCCTGGCGCAATTAAAATTTGTGACAGTTGAAAATTATTTTTTGAATAATTTACTATAGAAAAGGCAATCCCTGGCGCACATAAAATTTGCGACAGTATAAAATTAGTTTTTGAATAATTTACTATAGAAAAGGCAATCCCTGGCGCACATAAAATTTGCGACAGTATAAAATTATTTTTTGAATAATTTTACTATAGAAAAAGGCAATCCTGGCGCAATTAAAATTTGCGACAGTATAAAATTAGTTTTTGAATAATTTACTATAGAAAAGGCAATCCCTGGCGCAATTAAAATTTGTGACAGTTGAAAATTATTTTTTGAATAATTTACTATAGAAAAGGCAATCCTGGCGCACATAAAATTTGCGACAGTAAAAAATTATTTTTTGAATAATTTACTATATAAAAGGCAATCCCTGGCGTAATTAAAATTTGCGACAGTAGAAAATTATTTTTTGAATAATTTACTGTAGAAAAGGCAATCCCTGGTGATATTTAAAATTTGCGACAGTAGAAAATTAGTTTTTGAATAATTTACTATAGAAAAGGCAATCCCTGGCGCACATAAAATTTGCGACAGTAAAAAATTATTTTTTGAATAATTTACTATAGAAAAGTCAATCCCTGGCGCACATAAAATTTGCGACAGTAAAAAATTATTTTTGAATAATTTACTATAGAAAAGTCAATCCCTGGTGCAATTAAAATTGTGACAGTTGAAATTATTTTTTGAATAATTTACTATAGAAAAGGCAATCCCTGGCGCACATAAAATTTGCGACAGTATAAAATTAGTTTTTGAAAAATTTACTGTAGAAAAGGCAATCCCTGGCGTAATTAAAATTTGCGACAGTAGAAAATTATTTTTTGAATAATTTACTATAGAAAAGGCAATCCCTGGCGCAATTAAAATTTGTGACAGTTGAAAATTATTTTTGGAATAATTTACTATAGAAAAGGGCAATCCCTGGCGCACATAAAATTTGCGACAGTATAAAATTAGTTTTTGAATAATTTACTATAGAAAAGGCAATCCCTGGCGCACATAAAATTTGCGACAGTATAAAATTAGTTTTTGAAAAATTTACTGTAGAAAAGGCAATCCCTGGCGTAATTAAAATTTGCGACAGTAGAAAATTATTTTTTGAATAATTTACTATAGAAAAGGCAATCCCTGGCGTAATTAAAATTTGCGACAGTAGAAAATTATTTTTTGAATAATTTACTATAGAAAAGGCAATCCCCTGGCGCAATTAAAATTTGTGACAGTATAAAATTATTTTTTGAATAATTTACTATAGAAAAGGCAATCCCTGGCGCACATAAAATTTGCGACAGTATAAAATTATTTTTTGAATAATTTACTGTAGAAAAGGCAATCCCTGGCGTAATTAAAATTTGCGACAGTTGAAAATTAGTTTTTGAATAATTTACTATAGAAAAGGCAATCCTGGCGCAATTAAAATTTGCGACAGTAGAAAATTATTTTTTGAATAATTTACTATAGAAAAGGCAATCCCTGGCGCAATTAAAATTTGTGACAGTTGAAAATTATTTTTTGAATAATTTACTATAGAAAAGTCAATCCCTGGCGCAATTAAAATTTGTGACAGTTGAAAATTATTTTTGAATAATTTACTATAGAAAAGGCAATCCCTGGCGCACATAAAATTTGCGACAGTATAAAATTAGTTTTGAAAAATTTACTGTAGAAAAGGCAATCCCTGGCGTAATTAAAATTTGCGACAGTAGAAAATTATTTTTTGAATAATTTACTATAGAAAAGGCAATCCCTGGCGCACATAAAATTTGCGACAGTATAAATTATTTTTTGAATAATTTACTATAGAAAAGGCAATCCCTGGCGCAATTAAAATTTGCGACAGTAGAAAATTAGTTTTTGAATAATTTACTATAGAAAAGGCAATCCCTGGCGCAATTAAAATTTGTGACAGTTGAAAATTATTTTTTGAATAATTTACTATAGAAAAGGCAATCCCTGGCGCACATAAAATTTGCGACAGTAGTAAAATTAGTTTTGAATAATTTACTATAGAAAAGGCAATCCCTGGCGCACATAAAATTTGCGACAGTATAAAATTAGTTTTTGAAAAATTTACTGTAGAAAAGGCAATCCCTGGCGTAATTAAAATTTGCGACAGTAGAAAATTATTTTTTGAATAATTTACTATAGAAAAGGCAATCCCTGGCGTAATTAAAATTTGCGACAGTAGAAAATTATTTTTTGAATAATTTACTATAGAAAAGGCAATCCCTGGCGCAATTAAAATTTGTGACAGTATAAAATTATTTTTTGAATAATTTACTATAGAAAAGGCAATCCCTGGCGCACATAAAATTTGCGACAGTATAAAATTATTTTTTGAATAATTTACTATAGAAAAGGCAATCCCTGGCGCAATTAAAATTTGCGACAGTAGAAAATTAGTTTTTTGAATAATTTACTATAGAAAATGGCAATCCCTGGCGCAATTAAAATTTGTGACAGTTTGAAAATTATTTTTTGAATAATTTACTGTAGAAAAGGCAATCCCTGGCGTAATTAAAATTTGCGACAGTTGAAAATTAGTTTTTGAATAATTTACTATAGAAAAGGCAATCCCTGGCGCAATTAAAATTTGCGACAGTAGAAAATTATTTTTTGAATAATTTACTATAGAAAAGGCAATCCCTGGCGCAATTAAAAATTGTGACAGTTGAAAATTATTTTTTGAATAATTTACTATAGAAAAGTCAATCCCTGGCGCAATTAAAATTTGTGACAGTTGAAAATTATTTTTTGAATAATTTACTATAGAAAAGGCAATCCCTGGCGCACATAAAATTTGCGACAGTAAAAAAATATTTTTTGAATAATTTACTATAGAAAAGTCAATCCCTGGCGTAATTAAAATTTGCGACAGTATAAAATTAGTTTTTGATAATTTACTATAGAAAAGGCAATCCCTGGCGCAATTAAAATTTGTGACAGTTGAAAATTATTTTTTGAATAATTTACTATAGAAAAGGCAATCCCTGGCGCACATAAAATTTGCGACAGTAAAAAAATATTTTTTGAATAATTTACTATAGAAAAGGCAATCCCTGGCGCAATTAAAATTTGTGACAGTTGAAAATTATTTTTTGAATAATTTACTGTAGAAAAGGCAATCCCTGGCGTAATTAAAATTTGCGACAGTTGAAAATTAGTTTTTGAATAATTTACTATAGAAAAGGCAATCCCTGGCGCAATTAAAATTTGCGACAGTAGAAAATTATTTTTTTGAATAATTTACTATAGAAAAGTCAATCCCTGGCGCAATTAAAATTTGTGACAGTTGAAAAATTATTTTTTTTGAATAATTTACTATAGAAAAGGCAATCCTGGCGCACATAAAATTTGCGACAGTAAAAAAATATTTTTTGAATAATTTACTATAGAAAAGGCAATCCCTGGCGCACATAAAATTTGCGACAGTATAAAATTAGTTTTTGAAAAATTTACTGTAGAAAAGGCAATCCCTGGCGTAATTAAAATTTGCGACAGTAGAAAATTATTTTTTGAATAATTTACTATAGAAAAGGCAATCCCTGGCGCAATTAAAATTTGCGACAGTATAAAATTAGTTTTTGAATAATTTACTATAGAAAAGGCAATCCCTGGCGCAATTAAAATTTGTGACAGTTGAAAATTATTTTTTGAATAATTTACTATAGAAAAGGCAATCCCTGGCGCAATTAAAATTTGCGACAGTATAAAATTAGTTTTTGAAAAATTTACTATATAAAAGGCAATCCCTGGCGCAATTAAAATTTGCGACAGTAGAAAATTATTTTTTGAATAATTTACTATAGAAAAGGCAATCCCTGGCGCACATAAAATTTGCGACAGTAAAAAATTATTTTTTGAATAATTTACTATAGAAAAGTCAATCCCTGGCGTAATTAAAATTTGTGACAGTTGAAAATTATTTTTTGAATAATTTACTGTAGAAAAGTCAATCCCTGGCGTAATTAAAATTTGTGACAGTTGAAAATTATTTTTTGAATAATTTACTGTAGAAAAGGCAATCCCTGGGATATTTAAAATTTGTGACAGTTGAAAATTATTTTTTGAATAATTTACTATAGAAAAGGCAATCCCTGGCGCAATTAAAATTTGTGACAGTTGAAAATTATTTTTTGAATAATTTACTGTAGAAAAGGCAATCCCTGGGATATTTAAAATTTGCGACAGTATAAAATTATTTTTTGAATAATTTACTATAGAAAAGTCAATCCCTGGCGCAATTAAAATTTGTGACAGTTGAAAATTATTTTTTGAATAATTTACTATAGAAAAGGCAATCCCTGGCGCACATAAAATTTGCGACAGTATAAAATTATTTTTTGAATAATTTACTATAGAAAAGGCAATCCCTGGCGCAATTAAAATTTGCGACAGTATAAAATTAGTTTTTGAATAATTTACTATAGAAAAGGCAATCCCTGGCGCAATTAAAATTTGTGACAGTTGAAAATTATTTTTTGAATAATTTACTATAGAAAAGGCAATCCCTGGCGCACATAAAATTTGCGACAGTATAAAATTATTTTTTGAATAATTTACTATAGAAAAGGCAATCCCTGGCGCAATTAAAATTTGCGACAGTATAAAATTAGTTTTTGAATAATTTACTATAGAAAAGGCAATCCCTGGCGCAATTAAAATTTGTGACAGTTGAAAATTATTTTTTGAATAATTTACTATAGAAAAGGCAATCCCTGGCGCACATAAAATTTGCGACAGTAAAAAATTATTTTTTGAATAATTTACTATATAAAAGGCAATCCCTGGCGTAATTAAAATTTGCGACAGTAGAAAATTATTTTTTGAATAATTTACTGTAGAAAAGGCAATCCCTGGGATATTTAAAATTTGCGACAGTTGAAAATTATTTTTTGAATAATTTACTATAGAAAAGGCAATCCCTGGCGCACATAAAATTTGCGACAGTATAAAATTAGTTTTTGAAAAATTTACTGTAGAAAAGGCAATCCCTGGCGTAATTAAAATTTGCGACAGTAGAAAATTATTTTTTGAATAATTTACTATAGAAAAGGCAATCCCTGGCGCAATTAAAATTTGTGACAGTTGAAAATTATTTTTGGAATAATTTACTATAGAAAAGGCAATCCCTGGCGCACATAAAATTTGCGACAGTATAAAATTAGTTTTTGAATAATTTACTATAGAAAAGGCAATCCCTGGCGCACATAAAATTTGCGACAGTATAAAATTAGTTTTTGAAAAATTTACTGTAGAAAAGGCAATCCCTGGCGTAATTAAAATTTGCGACAGTAGAAAATTATTTTTTGAATAATTTACTATAGAAAAGGCAATCCCTGGCGTAATTAAAATTTGCGACAGTAGAAAATTATTTTTTGAATAATTTACTATAGAAAAGGCAATCCCTGGCGCAATTAAAATTTGTGACAGTATAAAATTATTTTTTGAATAATTTACTATAGAAAAGGCAATCCCTGGCGCACATAAAATTTGCGACAGTATAAAATTATTTTTTGAATAATTTACTGTAGAAAAGGCAATCCCTGGCGTAATTAAAATTTGCGACAGTTGAAAATTAGTTTTTGAATAATTTACTATAGAAAAGGCAATCCCTGGCGCAATTACAATTTGCGACAGTAGAAAATTATTTTTTGAATAATTTACTATAGAAAAGGCAATCCCTGGCGCAATTAAAATTTGTGACAGTTGAAAATTATTTTTTGAATAATTTACTATAGAAAAGTCAATCCCTGACGCAATTAAAATTTGTGACAGTTGAAAATTATTTTTTGAATAATTTACTATAGAAAAGGCAATCCCTGGCGCACATAAAATTTGCGACAGTATAAAATTAGTTTTTGAAAAATTTACTGTAGAAAAGGCAATCCCTGGCGTAATTAAAATTTGCGACAGTAGAAAATTATTTTTTGAATAATTTACTATAGAAAAGGCAATCCCTGGCGCACATAAAATTTGCGACAGTATAAAATTATTTTTTGAATAATTTACTATAGAAAAGGCAATCCCTGGCGCAATTAAAATTTGCGACAGTAGAAAATTAGTTTTTGAATAATTTACTATAGAAAAGGCAATCCCTGGCGCAATTAAAATTTGTGACAGTTGAAAATTATTTTTTGAATAATTTACTATAGAAAAGGCAATCCCTGGCGCACATAAAATTTGCGACAGTATAAAATTAGTTTTTGAATAATTTACTATAGAAAAGGCAATCCCTGGCGCACATAAAATTTGCGACAGTATAAAATTAGTTTTTGAAAAATTTACTGTAGAAAAGGCAATCCCTGGCGTAATTAAAATTTGCGACAGTAGAAAATTATTTTTTGAATAATTTACTATAGAAAAGGCAATCCCTGGCGTAATTAAAATTTGCGACAGTAGAAAATTATTTTTTGAATAATTTACTATAGAAAAGGCAATCCCTGGCGCAATTAAAATTTGTGACAGTATAAAATTATTTTTTGAATAATTTACTATAGAAAAGGCAATCCCTGGCGCACATAAAATTTGCGACAGTATAAAATTATTTTTTGAATAATTTACTATAGAAAAGGCAATCCCTGGCGCAATTAAAATTTGCGACAGTAGAAAATTAGTTTTTGAATAATTTACTATAGAAAAGGCAATCCCTGGCGCAATTAAAATTTGTGACAGTTGAAAATTATTTTTTGAATAATTTACTGTAGAAAAGGCAATCCCTGGCGTAATTAAAATTTGCGACAGTTGAAAATTAGTTTTTGAATAATTTACTATAGAAAAGGCAATCCCTGGCGCAATTAAAATTTGCGACAGTAGAAAATTATTTTTTGAATAATTTACTATAGAAAAGGCAATCCCTGGCGCAATTAAAAATTGTGACAGTTGAAAATTATTTTTTGAATAATTTACTATAGAAAAGTCAATCCCTGGCGCAATTAAAATTTGTGACAGTTGAAAATTATTTTTTGAATAATTTACTATAGAAAAGGCAATCCCTGGCGCACATAAAATTTGCGACAGTAAAAAAATATTTTTTGAATAATTTACTATAGAAAAGTCAATCCCTGGCGTAATTAAAATTTGCGACAGTATAAAATTAGTTTTTGAATAATTTACTATAGAAAAGGCAATCCCTGGCGCAATTAAAATTTGTGACAGTTGAAAATTATTTTTTGAATAATTTACTGTAGAAAAGGCAATCCCTGGCGTAATTAAAATTTGCGACAGTTGAAAATTAGTTTTTGAATAATTTACTATAGAAAAGGCAATCCCTGGCGCAATTAAAATTTGCGACAGTATAAAATTATTTTTTGAATAATTTACTATAGAAAAGGCAATCCCTGGCGCAATTAAAATTTGCGACAGTATAAAATTAGTTTTTGAATAATTTACTATAGAAAAGGCAATCCCTGGCGCAATTAAAATTTGTGACAGTTGAAAATTATTTTTTGAATAATTTACTATAGAAAAGGCAATCCCTGGCGCACATAAAATTTGCGACAGTATAAAATTATTTTTTGAATAATTTACTATAGAAAAGGCAATCCCTGGCGCAATTAAAATTTGCGACAGTATAAAATTAGTTTTTGAATAATTTACTATAGAAAAGGCAATCCCTGGCGCAATTAAAATTTGTGACAGTTGAAAATTATTTTTTGAATAATTTACTATAGAAAAGGCAATCCCTGGCGCACATAAAATTTGCGACAGTAGAAAATTATTTTTTGAATAATTTACTATATAAAAGGCAATCCCTGGCGCACATAAAATTTGCGACAGTAAAAAATTATTTTTTGAATAATTTACTATAGAAAAGTCAATCCCTGGCGTAATTAAAATTTGTGACAGTTGAAAATTATTTTTTGAATAATTTACTGTAGAAAAGTCAATCCCTGGCGTATTTAAAATTTGTGACAGTTGAAAATTATTTTTTGAATAATTTACTGTAGAAAAGGCAATCCCTGGGATATTTAAAATTTGTGACAGTTGAAAATTATTTTTTGAATAATTTACTATAGAAAAGGCAATCCCTGGCGCAATTAAAATTTGTGACAGTTGAAAATTATTTTTTGAATAATTTACTGTAGAAAAGGCAATCCCTGGGATATTTAAAATTTGCGACAGTATAAAATTATTTTTTGAATAATTTACTATAGAAAAGTCAATCCCTGGCGCAATTAAAATTTGTGACAGTTGAAAATTATTTTTTGAATAATTTACTATAGAAAAGGCAATCCCTGGCGCACATAAAATTTGCGACAGTATAAAATTATTTTTTGAATAATTTACTATAGAAAAGGCAATCCCTGGCGCAATTAAAATTTGCGACAGTATAAAATTAGTTTTTGAATAATTTACTATAGAAAAGGCAATCCCTGGCGCAATTAAAATTTGTGACAGTTGAAAATTATTTTTTGAATAATTTACTATAGAAAAGGCAATCCCTGGCGCACATAAAATTTGCGACAGTAAAAAATTATTTTTTGAATAATTTACTATATAAAAGGCAATCCCTGGCGTAATTAAAATTTGCGACAGTAGAAAATTATTTTTTGAATAATTTACTGTAGAAAAGGCAATCACTGGGATATTTAAAATTTGCGACAGTAGAAAATTAGTTTTTGAATAATTTACTATAGAAAAGGCAATCCCTGGCGCACATAAAATTTGCGACAGTAAAAAATTATTTTTTGAATAATTTACTATAGAAAAGTCAATCCCTGGCGCACATAAAATTTGCGACAGTAAAAAATTATTTTTTGAATAATTTACTATAGAAAAGTCAATCCCTGGTGCAATTAAAATTTGTGACAGTTGAAAATTATTTTTTGAATAATTTACTATAGAAAAGGCAATCCCTGGCGCACATAAAATTTGCGACAGTATAAAATTAGTTTTTGAAAAATTTACTGTAGAAAAGGCAATCCCTGGCGTAATTAAAATTTGCGACAGTAGAAAATTATTTTTTGAATAATTTACTATAGAAAAGGCAATCCCTGGCGCAATTAAAATTTGTGACAGTTGAAAATTATTTTTGGAATAATTTACTATAGAAAAGGCAATCCCTGGCGCACATAAAATTTGCGACAGTATAAAATTAGTTTTTGAATAATTTACTATAGAAAAGGCAATCCCTGGCGCACATAAAATTTGCGACAGTATAAAATTAGTTTTTGAAAAATTTACTGTAGAAAAGGCAATCCCTGGCGTAATTAAAATTTGCGACAGTAGAAAATTATTTTTTGAATAATTTACTATAGAAAAGGCAATCCCTGGCGTAATTAAAATTTGCGACAGTAGAAAATTATTTTTTGAATAATTTACTATAGAAAAGGCAATCCCTGGCGCAATTAAAATTTGTGACAGTATAAAATTATTTTTTGAATAATTTACTATAGAAAAGGCAATCCCTGGCGCACATAAAATTTGCGACAGTATAAAATTATTTTTTGAATAATTTACTGTAGAAAAGGCAATCCCTGGCGTAATTAAAATTTGCGACAGTTGAAAATTAGTTTTTGAATAATTTACTATAGAAAAGGCAATCCCTGGCGCAATTAAAATTTGCGACAGTAGAAAATTATTTTTTGAATAATTTACTATAGAAAAGGCAATCCCTGGCGCAATTAAAATTTGTGACAGTTGAAAATTATTTTTTGAATAATTTACTATAGAAAAGTCAATCCCTGGCGCAATTAAAATTTGTGACAGTTGAAAATTATTTTTTGAATAATTTACTATAGAAAAGGCAATCCCTGGCGCACATAAAATTTGCGACAGTATAAAATTAGTTTTTGAAAAATTTACTGTAGAAAAGGCAATCCCTGGCGTAATTAAAATTTGCGACAGTAGAAAATTATTTTTTGAATAATTTACTATAGAAAAGGCAATCCCTGGCGCACATAAAATTTGCGACAGTATAAAATTATTTTTTGAATAATTTACTATAGAAAAGGCAATCCCTGGCGCAATTAAAATTTGCGACAGTAGAAAATTAGTTTTTGAATAATTTACTATAGAAAAGGCAATCCCTGGCGCAATTAAAATTTGTGACAGTTGAAAATTATTTTTTGAATAATTTACTATAGAAAAGGCAATCCCTGGCGCACATAAAATTTGCGACAGTATAAAATTAGTTTTTGAATAATTTACTATAGAAAAGGCAATCCCTGGCGCACATAAAATTTGCGACAGTATAAAATTAGTTTTTGAAAAATTTACTGTAGAAAAGGCAATCCCTGGCGTAATTAAAATTTGCGACAGTAGAAAATTATTTTTTGAATAATTTACTATAGAAAAGGCAATCCCTGGCGTAATTAAAATTTGCGACAGTAGAAAATTATTTTTTGAATAATTTACTATAGAAAAGGCAATCCCTGGCGCAATTAAAATTTGTGACAGTATAAAATTATTTTTTGAATAATTTACTATAGAAAAGGCAATCCCTGGCGCACATAAAATTTGCGACAGTATAAAATTATTTTTTGAATAATTTACTATAGAAAAGGCAATCCCTGGCGCAATTAAAATTTGCGACAGTAGAAAATTAGTTTTTGAATAATTTACTATAGAAAAGGCAATCCCTGGCGCAATTAAAATTTGTGACAGTTGAAAATTATTTTTTGAATAATTTACTGTAGAAAAGGCAATCCCTGGCGTAATTAAAATTTGCGACAGTTGAAAATTAGTTTTTGAATAATTTACTATAGAAAAGGCAATCCCTGGCGCAATTAAAATTTGCGACAGTAGAAAATTATTTTTTGAATAATTTACTATAGAAAAGGCAATCCCTGGGGCAATTAAAAATTGTGACAGTTGAAAATTATTTTTTGAATAATTTACTATAGAAAAGTCAATCCCTGGCGCAATTAAAATTTGTGACAGTTGAAAATTATTTTTTGAATAATTTACTATAGAAAAGGCAATCCCTGGCGCACATAAAATTTGCGACAGTAAAAAAATATTTTTTGAATAATTTACTATAGAAAAGTCAATCCCTGGCGTAATTAAAATTTGCGACAGTATAAAATTAGTTTTTGAATAATTTACTATAGAAAAGGCAATCCCTGGCGCAATTAAAATTTGTGACAGTTGAAAATTATTTTTTGAATAATTTACTGTAGAAAAGGCAATCCCTGGCGTAATTAAAATTTGCGACAGTTGAAAATTAGTTTTTGAATAATTTACTATAGAAAAGGCAATCCCTGGCGCAATTAAAATTTGCGACAGTAGAAAATTATTTTTTGAATAATTTACTATAGAAAAGGCAATCCCTGGCGCAATTAAAATTTGCGACAGTAGAAAATTATTTTTTGAATAATTTACTATAGAAAAGGCAATCCCTGGCGCAATTAAAATTTGCGACAGTATAAAATTAGTTTTTGAAAAATTTACTATATAAAAGGCAATCCCTGGGATATTTAAAATTTGCGACAGTATAAAATTATTTTTTGAATAATTTACTATAGAAAAGGCAATCCCTGGCGCACATAAAATTTGTGACAGTTGAAAATTATTTTTTGAATAATTTACTATAGAAAAGGCAATCCCTGGCGCACATAAAATTTGCGACAGTAGAAAATTATTTTTTGAATAATTTACTATAGAAAAGGCAATCCCTGGCGCAATTAAAATTTGCGACACTATAAAATTAGTTTTTGAATAATTTACTATAGAAAAGGCAATACCTGGCGCACATAAAATTTGTGACAGTTGAAAATTATTTTTTGAATAATTTACTATAGAAAAGGCAATCCCTGGCGCACATAAAATTTGCGACAGTAGAAAATTATTTTTTGAATAATTTACTGTAGAAAAGGCAATCCCTGGGATATTTAAAATTTGCGACAGTATAAAATTATTTTTTGAATAATTTACTGTAGAAAAGGCAATCCCTGGCGCAATTAAAATTTGCGACAGTAGAAAATTATTTTTTGAATAATTTACTGTAGAAAAGGCAATCCCTGGCGTAATTAAAATTTGCGACAGTATAAAATTATTTTTTGAATAATTTACTATATAAAAGGCAATCCCTGGCGTAATTAAAATTTGCGACAGTAGAAAATTAGTTTTTGAAAAATTTACTATATAAAAGGCAATCCCTGGCGCAATTAAAATTTGTGACAGTTGAAAATTATTTTTTGAATAATTTACTATAGAAAAGGCAATCCCTGGCGCACATAAAATTTGCGACAGTATAAAATTATTTTTTGAATAATTTACTATAGAAAAGGCAATCCCTGGCGCAATTAAAATTTGCGACAGTATAAAATTATTTTTTGAATAATTTACTATATAAAAGGCAATCCCTGGTGCAATTAAAATTTGCGACAGTATAAAATTAGTTTTTGAATAATTTACTATAGAAAAGGCAATCCCTGGCGCAATTAAAATTTGTGACAGTATAAAATTATTTTTTGAATAATTTACTATAGAAAAGGCAATCCCTGGCGCACATAAAATTTGCGACAGTATAAAATTATTTTTTGAATAATTTACTATAGAAAAGGCAATCCCTGGCGCAATTAAAATTTGCGAGAGTAGAAAATTAGTTTTTGAATAATTTACTATAGAAAAGGCAATCCCTGGCGCAATTAAAATTTGTGACAGTTGAAAATTATTTTTTGAATAATTTACTGTAGAAAAGGCAAACCCTGGCGTAATTAAAATTTGCGACAGTTGAAAATTAGTTTTTGAATAATTTACTATAGAAAAGGCAATCCCTGGCGCAATTAAAATTTGCGACAGTAGAAAATTATTTTTTGAATAATTTACTATAGAAAAGGCAATCCCTGGCGCAATTAAAATTTGTGACAGTTGAAAATTATTTTTTGAATAATTTACTATAGAAAAGTCAATCCCTGGCGCAATTAAAATTTGTGACAGTTGAAAATTATTTTTTGAATAATTTACTATAGAAAAGGCAATCCCTGGCGCACATAAAATTTGCGACAGTAAAAAATTATTTTTTGAATAATTTACTATAGAAAAGTCAATCCCTGGCGTAATTAAAATTTGCGACAGTATAAAATTAGTTTTTGAATAATTTACTATAGAAAAGGCAATCCCTGGCGCAATTAAAATTTGTGACAGTTGAAAATTATTTTTTGAATAATTTACTGTAGAAAAGGCAATCCCTGGCGTAATTAAAATTTGCGACAGTTGAAAATTAGTTTTTGAATAATTTACTATAGAAAAGGCAATCCCTGGCGCAATTAAAATTTGCGACAGTAGAAAATTATTTTTTGAATAATTTACTATAGAAAAGGCAATCCCTGGCGCAATTAAAATTTGTGACAGTTGAAAATTATTTTTTGAATAATTTACTATAGAAAAGGCAATCCCTGGCGCACATAAAATTTGCGACAGTATAAAATTAGTTTTTGAAAAATTTACTGTAGAAAAGGCAATCCCTGGCGTAATTAAAATTTGCGACAGTAGAAAATTATTTTTTGAATAATTTACTATAGAAAAGGCAATCCCTGGCGCAATTAAAATTTGCGACAGTATAAAATTAGTTTTTGAATAATTTACTATAGAAAAGGCAATCCCTGGCGCAATTAAAATTTGTGACAGTTGAAAATTATTTTTTGAATAATTTACTATAGAAAAGGCAATCCCTGGCGCAATTAAAATTTGCGACAGTATAAAATTATTTTTTGAATAATTTACTATATAAAAGGCAATCCCTGGCGTAATTAAAATTTGCGACAGTAGAAAATTAGTTTTTGAAAAATTTACTATATAAAAGGCAATCCCTGGCGCAATTAAAATTTGTGACAGTTGAAAATTATTTTTTGAATAATTTACTATAGAAAAGGCAATCCCTGGCGCACATAAAATTTGCGACAGTATAAAATTATTTTTTGAATAATTTACTATAGAAAAGGCAATCCCTGGCGCAATTAAAATTTGCGACAGTATAAAATTATTTTTTGAATAATTTACTGTAGAAAAGGCAATCCCTGGCGCAATTAAAATTTGCGACAGTAGAAAATTATTTTTTGAATAATTTACTGTAGAAAAGGCAATCCCTGGCGTAATTAAAATTTGCGACAGTATAAAATTATTTTTTGAATAATTTACTATATAAAAGGCAATCCCTGGCGTAATTAAAATTTGCGACAGTAGAAAATTAGTTTTTGAAAAATTTACTATATAAAAGGCAATCCCTGGCGCAATTAAAATTTGTGACAGTTGAAAATTATTTTTTGAATAATTTACTATAGAAAAGGCAATCCCTGGCGCACATAAAATTTGCGACAGTATAAAATTATTTTTTGAATAATTTACTATAGAAAAGGCAATCCCTGGCGCAATTAAAATTTGCGACAGTATAAAATTATTTTTTGAATAATTTACTATATAAAAGGCAATCCCTGGTGCAATTAAAATTTGCGACAGTATAAAATTAGTTTTTGAATAATTTACTATAGAAAAGGCAATCCCTGGCGCAATTAAAATTTGTGACAGTATAAAATTATTTTTTGAATAATTTACTATAGAAAAGGCAATCCCTGGCGCACATAAAATTTGCGACAGTATAAAATTATTTTTTGAATAATTTACTATAGAAAAGGCAATCCCTGGCGCAATTAAAATTTGCGAGAGTAGAAAATTAGTTTTTGAATAATTTACTATAGAAAAGGCAATCCCTGGCGCAATTAAAATTTGTGACAGTTGAAAATTATTTTTTGAATAATTTACTGTAGAAAAGGCAAACCCTGGCGTAATTAAAATTTGCGACAGTTGAAAATTAGTTTTTGAATAATTTACTATAGAAAAGGCAATCCCTGGCGCAATTAAAATTTGCGACAGTAGAAAATTATTTTTTGAATAATTTACTATAGAAAAGGCAATCCCTGGCGCAATTAAAATTTGTGACAGTTGAAAATTATTTTTTGAATAATTTACTATAGAAAAGTCAATCCCTGGCGCAATTAAAATTTGTGACAGTTGAAAATTATTTTTTGAATAATTTACTATAGAAAAGGCAATCCCTGGCGCACATAAAATTTGCGACAGTAAAAAATTATTTTTTGAATAATTTACTATAGAAAAGTCAATCCCTGGCGTAATTAAAATTTGCGACAGTATAAAATTAGTTTTTGAATAATTTACTATAGAAAAGGCAATCCCTGGCGCAATTAAAATTTGTGACAGTTGAAAATTATTTTTTGAATAATTTACTGTAGAAAAGGCAATCCCTGGCGTAATTAAAATTTGCGACAGTTGAAAATTAGTTTTTGAATAATTTACTATAGAAAAGGCAATCCCTGGCGCAATTAAAATTTGCGACAGTAGAAAATTATTTTTTGAATAATTTACTATAGAAAAGGCAATCCCTGGCGCAATTAAAATTTGTGACAGTTGAAAATTATTTTTTGAATAATTTACTATAGAAAAGGCAATCCCTGGCGCACATAAAATTTGCGACAGTATAAAATTAGTTTTTGAAAAATTTACTGTAGAAAAGGCAATCCCTGGCGTAATTAAAATTTGCGACAGTAGAAAATTATTTTTTGAATAATTTACTATAGAAAAGGCAATCCCTGGCGCAATTAAAATTTGCGACAGTATAAAATTAGTTTTTGAATAATTTACTATAGAAAAGGCAATCCCTGGCGCAATTAAAATTTGTGACAGTTGAAAATTATTTTTTGAATAATTTACTATAGAAAAGGCAATCCCTGGCGCAATTAAAATTTGCGACAGTATAAAATTAGTTTTTGAATAATTTACTATAGAAAAGGCAATCCCTGGCGCAATTAAAATTTGTGACAGTTGAAAATTATTTTTTGAATAATTTACTATAGAAAAGGCAATCCCTGGCGCAATTAAAATTTGCGACAGTATAAAATTAGTTTTTGAAAAATTTACTATATAAAAGGCAATCCCTGGCGTAATTAAAATTTGCGACAGTAGAAAATTATTTTTTGAATAATTTACTGTAGAAAAGGCAATCCCTGGCGCAATTAAAATTTGCGACAGTATAAAATTAGTTTTTGAATAATTTACTATAGAAAAGGCAATCCCTGGCGTAATTAAAATTTGCGACAGTATAAAATTAGTTTTTGAATAATTTACTATAGAAAAGGCAATCCCTGGGATATTTAAAATTTGCGACAGTAGAAAATTATTTTTTGAATAATTTACTGTAGAAAAGGCAATCCCTGGGATATTTAAAATTTGCGACAGTAGAAAATTAGTTTTTGAATAATTTACTATAGAAAAGGCAATCCCTGGCGCACATAAAATTTGCGACAGTAAAAAATTATTTTTTGAATAATTTACTATAGAAAAGTCAATCCCTGGCGCACATAAAATTTGCGACAGTAAAAAATTATTTTTTGAATAATTTACTATAGAAAAGTCAATCCCTGGCGCAATTAAAATTTGTGACAGTTGAAAATTATTTTTTGAATAATTTACTATAGAAAAGGCAATCCCTGGCGCAATTAAAATTTGCGACAGTATAAAATTAGTTTTTGAATAATTTACTATAGAAAAGGCAATCCCTGGCGCAATTAAAATTTGTGACAGTAGAAAATTAGTTTTTGAAAAATTTACTATAGAAAAGGCATACATAAAATTTGCGACAGTATAAAATTATTTTTTGAATAATTTACTATAGAAAAGGCAATCCCTGGCGCAATTAAAATTTGTAACAGTAGAAAATTAGTTTTTGAAAAATTTACTATAGAAAAGTCAATCCCTGGCGCAATTAAAATTTGTGACAGTTGAAAATTATTTTTTGAATAATTTACTATAGAAAAGGCAATCCCTGGCGCAATTAAAATTTGCGACAGTAAAAAATTATTTTTTGAATAATTTACTATAGAAAAGTCAATCCCTGGCGCACATAAAATTTGCGACAGTAAAAAATTATTTTTTGAATAATTTACTATAGAAAAGTCAATCCCTGGCGCAATTAAAATTTGCGACAGTATAAAATTAGTTTTTGAATAATTTACTATAGAAAAGGCAATCCCTGGGATATTTAAAATTTGCGACAGTATAAAATTAGTTTTTGAATAATTTACTGTAGAAAAGGCAATCCCTGGCGCAATTAAAATTTGCGACAGTAGAAAATTAGTTTTTGAATAATTTACTATATAAAAGGCAATCCCTGGCGCAATTAAAATTTGCGACAGTATAAAATTAGTTTTTGAAAAATTTACTATATAAAAGGCAATCCCTGGGATATTTAAAATTTGTGACAGTAGAAAATTAGTTTTTGAAAAATTTACTATAGAAAAGTCAATCCCTGGCGCAATTAAAATTTGTGACAGTTGAAAATTATTTTTTGAATAATTTACTATAGAAAAGGCAATCCCTGGCGCACATAAAATTTGCGACAGTAAAAAATTATTTTTTGAATAATTTACTATAGAAAAGTCAATCCCTGGCGCACATAAAATTTGCGACAGTAAAAAATTATTTTTTGAATAATTTACTATAGAAAAGTCAATCCCTGGCGCAATTAAAATTTGTGACAGTTGAAAATTATTTTTTGAATAATTTACTATAGAAAAGGCAATCCCTGGCGCACATAAAATTTGCGACAGTATAAAATTATTTTTTGAATAATTTACTATAGAAAAGGCAATCCCTGGCGCAATTAAAATTTGTGACAGTATAAAATTAGTTTTTGAATAATTTACTATAGAAAAGGCAATCCCTGGGATATTTAAAATTTGCGACAGTATAAAATTATTTTTTGAATAATTTACTGTAGAAAAGGCAATCCCTGGCGCAATTAAAATTTGTGACAGTTGAAAATTATTTTTTGAATAATTTACTATATAAAAGGCAATCCCTGGCGTAATTAAAATTTGCGACAGTAGAAAATTAGTTTTTGAAAAATTTACTATAGAAAAGGCAATCCCTGGCGCACATAAAATTTGCGACAGTATAAAATTATTTTTTGAATAATTTACTATAGAAAAGGCAATCCCTGGCGCAATTAAAATTTGTGACAGTTGAAAATTATTTTTTGAATAATTTACTATAGAAAAGGCAATCCCTGGCGCACATAAAATTTGCGACAGTATAAAATTAGTTTTTGAAAAATTTACTGTAGAAAAGGCAATCCCTGGCGCAATTAAAATTTGCGACAGTATAAAATTATTTTTTGAATAATTTACTATAGAAAAGGCAATCCCTGGCGCAATTAAAATTTGCGACAGTTGAAAATTATTTTTTGAATAATTTACTGTAGAAAAGGCAATCCCTGGCGTAATTAAAATTTGCGACAGTTGAAAATTAGTTTTTGAATAATTTACTGTAGAAAAGGCAATCCCTGGCGCAATTAAAATTTGCGACAGTATAAAATTATTTTTTGAATAATTTACTATAGAAAAGGCAATCCCTGGCGTAATTAAAATTTGCGACAGTAGAAAATTATTTTTTGAATAATTTACTGTAGAAAAGGCAATCCCTGGCGCAATTAAAATTTGCGACAGTATAAAATTAGTTTTTGAAAAATTTACTATATAAAAGGCAATCCCTGGCGCAATTAAAATTTGTGACAGTTGAAAATTAGTTTTTGAATAATTTACTATAGAAAAGGCAATCCCTGGGATATTTAAAATTTGCGACAGTAGAAAATAATTTTTTGAATAATTTACTGTAGAAAAGGCAATCCCTGGGATATTTAAAATTTGCGACAGTAGAAAATTAGTTTTTGAATAATTTACTATAGAAAAGGCAATCCCTGGCGCACATAAAATTTGCGACAGTATAAAATTATTTTTTGAATAATTTACTATAGAAAAGGCAATCCCTGGCGTAATTAAAATTTGCGACAGTAGAAAATTATTTTTTGAATAATTTACTGTAGAAAAGGCAATCCCTGGCGCAATTAAAATTTGCGACAGTATAAAATTAGTTTTTGAAAAATTTACTATAGAAAAGGCAATCCCTGGCGCAATTAAAATTTGTGACAGTTGAAAATTATTTTTTGAATAATTTACTATAGAAAAGGCAATCCCTGGAGCAATTAAAATTTGTGACAGTAGAAAATTAGTTTTTGAAAAATTTACTATAGAAAAGTCAATCCCTGGCGCACATAAAATTTGCGACAGTATAAAATTATTTTTTGAATAATTTACTATAGAAAAGGCAATCCCTGGCGTAATTAAAATTTGCGACAGTAGAAAATTATTTTTTGAATAATTTACTGTAGAAAAGGCAATCCCTGGCGCAATTAAAATTTGCGACAGTATAAAATTAGTTTTTGAAAAATTTACTATATAAAAGGCAATCCCTGGCGCAATTAAAATTTGTGACAGTTGAAAATTAGTTTTTGAATAATTTACTATAGAAAAGGCAATCCCTGGGATATTTAAAATTTGCGACAGTAGAAAATTATTTTTTGAATAATTTACTGTAGAAAAGGCAATCCCTGGGATATTTAAAATTTGCGACAGTAGAAAATTAGTTTTTGAAAAATTTACTATAGAAAAGGCAATCCCTGGCGCACATAAAATTTGCGACAGTATAAAATTATTTTTTGAATAATTTACTATAGAAAAGGCAATCCCTGGCGTAATTAAAATTTGCGACAGTAGAAAATTATTTTTTGAATAATTTACTGTAGAAAAGGCAATCCCTGGCGCAATTAAAATTTGCGACAGTATAAAATTAGTTTTTGAAAAATTTACTATAGAAAAGGCAATCCCTGGCGCAATTAAAATTTGTGACAGTTGAAAATTATTTTTTGAATAATTTACTATAGAAAAGGCAATCCCTGGCGCAATTAAAATTTGCGACAGTATAAAATTAGTTTTTGAAAAATTTACTATATAAAAGGCAATCCCTGGCGCAATTAAAATTTGTGACAGTTGAAAATTATTTTTTGAATAATTTACTATAGAAAAGGCAATCCCTGGCGCACATAAAATTTGCGACAGTATAAAATTATTTTTTGAATAATTTACTATAGAAAAGGCAATCCCTGGCGCAATTAAAATTTGCGACAGTTGAAAATTATTTTTTGAATAATTTACTGTAGAAAAGGCAATCCCTGGCGTAATTAAAATTTGCGACAGTATAAAATTATTTTTTGAATAATTTACTATAGAAAAGGCAATCCCTGGCGCAATTAAAATTTGTGACAGTTGAAAATTATTTTTTGAATAATTTACTGTAGAAAAGGCAATCCCTGGCGCAATTAAAATTTGCGACAGTATAAAATTAGTTTTTGAAAAATTTACTATATAAAAGGCAATCCCTGGCGCAATTAAAATTTGTGACAGTTGAAAATTATATTTTGAATAATTTACTATAGAAAAGGCAATCCCTGGCGCACATAAAATTTGCGACAGTATAAAATTATTTTTTGAATAATTTACTATAGAAAAGGCAATCCCTGGCGCAATTAAAATTTGTGACAGTATAAAATTAGTTTTTGAATAATTTACTATAGAAAAGGCAATCCCTGGGATATTTAAAATTTGCGACAGTAGAAAATTATTTTTTGAATAATTTACTGTAGAAAAGGCAATCCCTGGCGCAATTAAAATTTGCGACAGTATAAAATTAGTTTTTGAAAAATTTACTATATAAAAGGCAATCCCTGGCGCAATTAAAATTTGTGACAGTTGAAAATTAGTTTTTGAATAATTTACTATAGAAAAGGCAATCCCTGGGATATTTAAAATTTGCGACAGTAGAAAATTATTTTTTGAATAATTTACTGTAGAAAAGGCAATCCCTGGGATATTTAAAATTTGCGACAGTAGAAAATTAGTTTTTGAATAATTTACTATAGAAAAGGCAATCCCTGGCGCACATAAAATTTGCGACAGTATAAAATTATTTTTTGAATAATTTACTATAGAAAAGGCAATCCCTGGCGTAATTAAAATTTGCGACAGTATAAAATTATTTTTTGAATAATTTACTGTAGAAAAGGCAATCCCTGGCGCAATTAAAATTTGCGACAGTAGAAAATTAGTTTTTGAATAATTTACTATAGAAAAGTCAATCCCTGGCGCAATTAAAATTTGCGACAGTAGAAAATTAGTTTTTGAAAAATTTACTATATAAAAGGCAATCCCTGGCGCAATTAAAATTTGCGACAGTATAAAATTATTTTTTGAATAATTTACTATAGAAAAGGCAATCCCTGGCGCACATAAAATTTGCGACAGTATAAAATTAGTTTTTGAATAATTTACTATAGAAAAGGCAATCCCTGGGATATTTAAAATTTGCGACAGTATAAAATTAGTTTTTGAAAAATTTACTATATAAAAGGCAATCCCTGGCGTAATTAAAATTTGCGACAGTAGAAAATTAAATATCCCAGGGATTGACTTTTCTATAGTAAATTATTCAAATACTAATTTTATACTGTCGCAAATTTTAAATATCCCAAGGATTGCCTTTTATATAGTAAATTTTTCAAAAACTAATTTTCTACTGTCGCAAATTTTAAATATCCCAGGGATTGCCATTTCTATAGTAAATTATTCAAAAAATAATTTTATACTGTCGCAAATTTTAATTACGCCAGGGATTGCCTTTTATATAGTAAATTATTCAAAAACTAATTTTCTACTGTCGCAAATTTTAATTGCGCCAGGGATTGCCTTTTATATAGTAAATTATTCAAAAAATAATTTTCTACTGTCGCAAATTTTAAATATCCCAGGGATTGCCTTTTCTATAGTAAATTTTTCAAAAACTAATTTTATACTGTCACAAATTTTAATTGCGCCAGGGATTGCCTTTTATATAGTAAATTATTCAAAAAATAATTTTATACTGTCGCAAATTTTAATTGCGCCAGGGATTGCCTTTTCTATAGTAAATTATTCAAAAACTAATTTTATACTGTCACAAATTTTAATTGCGCCAGGGATTGACTTTTCTATAGTAAATTATTCAAAAAATAATTTTCAACTGTCACAAATAAAATTAGTTTTTGAAAAATTTACTATAGAAAAGGCAATCCCTGGCGCACATAAAATTTGCGACAGTATAAAATTAGTTTTTGAATAATTTACTATAGAAAAGGCAATCCCTGGCGCAATTAAAATTTGCGACAGTTGAAAATTAGTTTTTGAATAATTTACTATATAAAAGGCAATCCCTGGCGTAATTAAAATTTGCGACAGTATAAAATTATTTTTTGAATAATTTACTATAGAAAAGGCAATCCCTGGCGCAATTAAAATTTGCGACAGTAGAAAATTAGTTTTTGAATAATTTACTATAGAAAAGTCAATCCCTGGGATATTTAAAATTTGCGACAGTAGAAAATTAGTTTTTGAATAATTTACTATAGAAAAGGCAATCCCTGGGATATTTAAAATTTGCGACAGTATAAAATTAGTTTTTGAATAATTTACTATAGAAAAGGCAATCCCTGGCGCAATTTAAATTTGCGACAGTTGAAAATTAGTTTTTGAATAATTTACTATAGAAAAGGCAATCCCTGGGATATTTAAAATTTGCGACAGTATAAAATTAGTTTTTGAATAATTTACTATAGAAAAGGCAATCCCTGGCGCAATTAAAATTTGCGACAGTATAAAATTAGTTTTTGAATAATTTACTATAGAAAAGGCAATCCCTGGCGCAATTAAAATTTGCGACAATATAAAATTAGTTTTTGAATAATTTACTATAGAAAAGGCAATCCCTGGGATATTTAAAATTTGTGACAGTATAAAATTAGTTTTTGAATAATTTACTATAGAAAAGGCAATCCCTGGCGTAATTAAAATTTGCGACAGTATACAATTAGTTTTTGAATAATTTACTATAGAAAAGGCAATCCCTGGCGTAATTAAAATTTGCGACAGTATAAAATTAGTTTTTGAATAATTTACTATAGAAAAGGCAATTCCTGGGATATTTAAAATTTGCGACAGTAGAAAATTATTTTTTGAATAATTTACTATAGAAAAGGCAATCCCTGGCGCAATTAAAATTTGCGACAGTATAAAATTATTTTTTGAAAAATTTACTATATAAAAGGCAATCCCTGGGATATTTAAAATTTGCGACAGTAGAAAATTATTTTTTGAATAATTTACTATAGAAAAGGCAATCCCTGGGATATTTAAAATTTGCGACAGTATAAAATTAGTTTTTGAATAATTTACTGTAGAAAAGGCAATCCCTGGGATATTTAAAATTTGCGACAGTATAAAATTAGTTTTTGAATAATTTACTATATAAAAGTCAATCCCTGGCGCAACTAAAATTTGTGACAGTATAAAATTATTTTTTGAATAATTTACTATAGAAAAGTCAATCCCTGGCGCAATTAAAATTTGTGACAGTTGAAAATTAGTTTTTGAATAATTTACTGTAGAAAAGGCAATCCCTGGCGTAATTAAAATTTGCGACAGTATAAAATTATTTTTTGAATAATTTACTATAGAAAAGGCAATCCCTGGGATATTTAAAATTTGCGACAGTAGAAAATTATTTTTTGAATAATTTACTATAGAAAAGGCAATCCCTGGGATATTTAAAATTTGCGACAGTAGAAAATTATTTTTTGAATAATTTACTATAGAAAAGGCAATCCCTGGGATATTTAAAATTTGCGACAGTATAAAATTAGTTTTTGAATAATTTACTATATAAAAGGCAATCCCTGGGATATTTAAAATTTGCGACAGTATAAAATTAGTTTTTGAAAAATTTACTATATAAAAGGCAATCCCTGGCGTAATTAAAATTTGCGACAGTAGAAAATTATTTTTTGAATAATTTACTGTAGAAAAGGCAATCCCTGGGATATTTAAAATTTGTGACAGTATAAAATTATTTTTTGAATAATTTACTATAGAAAAGGCAATCCCTGGCGCAATTAAAATTTGCGACAGTAGAAAATTAGTTTTTGAAAAATTTACTATATAAAAGGCAATCCCTGGGATATTTAAAATTTGCGACAGTATAAAATTAGTTTTTGAATAATTTACTATAGAAAAGTCAATCCCTGGCGCACATAAAATTTGTGACAGTTGAAAATTATTTTTTGAATAATTTACTGTAGAAAAGGCAATCCCTGGGATATTTAAAATTTGCGACAGTATAAAATTAGTTTTTGAATAATTTACTATAGGAAAGGCAATCCCTGGGATATTTAAAATTTGCGACAGTAGAAAATTATTTTTTGAATAATTTACTATAGAAAAGGCAATCCCTGGGATATTTAAAATTTGCGACAGTATAAAATTAGTTTTTGAATAATTTACTGTAGAAAAGGCAATCCCTGGGACATTTAAAATTTGCGACAGTAGAAAATTATTTTTTGAATAATTTACTATAGAAAAGGCAATCCCTGGGATATTTAAAATTTGCGACAGTATAAAATTAGTTTTTGAATAATTTACTATATAAAAGGCAATCCCTGGCGCAATTAAAATTTGCGACAGTATAAAATTAGTTTTTGAATAATTTACTATAGAAAAGGCAATCCCTGGGATATTTAAAATTTGTGACAGTATAAAATTATTTTTTGAATAATTTACTATAGAAAAGGCAATCCCTGGCGCAATTAAAATTTGCGACAGTATAAAATTAGTTTTTGAATAATTTACTATAGAAAAGGCAATCCCTGGCGCACATAAAATTTGTGACAGTTGAAAATTATTTTTTGAATAATTTACTATAGAAAAGGCAATCCCTGGCGCACATAAAATTTGCGACAGTAAAAAATTATTTTTTGAATAATTTACTATAGAAAAGTCAATCCCTGGCGCAATTAAAATTTGCGACAGTATAAAATTAGTTTTTGAATAATTTACTATAGAAAAGGCAATCCCTGGCGCAATTAAAATTTGTGACAGTATAAAATTATTTTTTGAATAATTTACTGTAGAAAAGGCAATCCCTGGCGTAATTAAAATTTGCGACAGTTGAAAATTATTTTTTGAATAATTTACTATAGAAAATGCAATCCCTGGCGCACATAAAATTTGCGACAGTAGAAAATTATTTTTTGAATAATTTACTATAGAAAAGGCAATCCCTGGCGCACATAAAATTTGTGACAGTTGAAAATTATTTTTTGAATAATTTACTGTAGAAAAGGCAATCCCTGGGATATTTAAAATTTGCGACAGTAGAAAATTAGTTTTTGAATAATTTACTATAGAAAAGGCAATCCCTGGGATATTTAAAATTTGCGACAGTATAAAATTATTTTTTGAATAATTTACTATAGAAAAGGCAATCCCTGGGATATTTAAAATTTGTGACAGTTGAAAATTATTTTTTGAATAATTTACTATATAAAAGTCAATCCCTGGCGCAATTAAAATTTGTGACAGTTGAAAATTATTTTTTGAATAATTTACTATAGAAAAGGCAATCCCTGGCGTAATTAAAATTTGTGACAGTTGAAAATTATTTTTTGAATAATTTACTATAGAAAAGGCAATCCCTGGGATATTTAAAATTTGTGACAGTTGAAAATTATTTTTTGAATAATTTACTATAGAAAAGTCAATCCCTGGCGCACATAAAATTTGCGACAGTATAAAATTAGTTTTTGAAAAATTTACTATAGAAAAGGCAATCCCTGGGATATTTAAAATTTGTGACAGTATAAAATTAGTTTTTGAATAATTTACTATAGAAAAGGCAATCCCTGGCGTAATTAAAATTTGCGACAGTTGAAAATTATTTTTTGAATAATTTACTATAGAAAAGGCAATCCCTGGCGCACATAAAATTTGCGACAGTAGAAAATTATTTTTTGAATAATTTACTATAGAAAAGGCAATCCCTGGCGCACATAAAATTTGTGACAGTTGAAAATTATTTTTTGAATAATTTACTGTAGAAAAGGCAATCCCTGGGATATTTAAAATTTGCGACAGTAGAAAATTATTTTTTGAATAATTTACTATAGAAAAGGCAATCCCTGGCGTAATTAAAATTTGTGACAGTTGAAAATTATTTTTTGAATAATTTACTATAGAAAAGGCAATCCCTGGGATATTTAAAATTTGCGACAGTATAAAATTAGTTTTTGAATAACTTACTATAGAAAAGGCAATCCCTGGCGCAATTAAAATTTGCGACAGTATAAAATTAGTTTTTGAATAATTTACTATAGAAAAGGCAATCCCTGGGATATTTAAAATTTGTGACAGTATAAAATTAGTTTTTGAATAATTTACTATAGAAAAGGCAATCCCTGGCGCAATTAAAATTTGCGACAGTATAAAATTAGTTTTTGAATAATTTACTATAGAAAAGGCAATCCCTGGCGCACATAAAATTTGTGACAGTTGAAAATTATTTTTTGAATAATTTACTGTAGAAAAGGCAATCCCTGGGATATTTAAAATTTGCGACAGTAGAAAATTAGTTTTTGAATAATTTACTATAGAAAAGGCAATCCCTGGGATATTTAAAATTTGCGACAGTATAAAATTATTTTTTGAATAATTTACTATAGAAAAGGCAATCCCTGGGATATTTAAAATTTGCGACAGTATAAAATTATTTTTTTAATAATTTACTATAGAAAAGGCAATCCCTGGCGCAATTAAAATTTGCGACAGTATAAAATTAGTTTTTGAATAATTTACTATAGAAAAGGCAATCCCTGGCGCACATAAAATTTGCGACAGTAGAAAATTAGTTTTTGAATAATTTACTATAGAAAAGGCAATCCCTGGGATATTTAAAATTTGCGACAGTATAAAATTATTTTTTGAATAATTTACTATAGAAAAGGCAATCCCTGGCGCAATTAAAATTTGCGACAGTATAAAATTAGTTTTTGAATAATTTACTATAGAAAAGGCAATCCCTGGCGCAATTAAAATTTGCGACAGTATAAAATTAGTTTTTGAATAATTTACTATAGAAAAGGCAATCCCTGGGATATTTAAAATTTGTGACAGTATAAAATTAGTTTTTGAATAATTTACTATAGAAAAGGCAATCCCTGGCGCAATTAAAATTTGCGACAGTATAAAATTAGTTTTTGAATAATTTACTATAGAAAAGGCAATCCCTGGCGCACATAAAATTTGTGACAGTTGAAAATTATTTTTTGAATAATTTACTGTAGAAAAGGCAATCCCTGGGATATTTAAAATTTGCGACAGTAGAAAATTAGTTTTTGAATAATTTACTATAGAAAAGGCAATCCCTGGGATATTTAAAATTTGCGACAGTATAAAATTATTTTTTGAATAATTTACTATAGAAAAGGCAATCCCTGGGATATTTAAAATTTGCGACAGTATAAAATTATTTTTTGAATAATTTACTATAGAAAAGGCAATCCCTGGGATATTTAAAATTTGCGACAGTATAAAATTATTTTTTGAATAATTTACTATAGAAAAGGCAATCCCTGGCGCAATTAAAATTTGCGACAGTATAAAATTAGTTTTTGAATAATTTACTATAGAAAAGGCAATCCCTGGGATATTTAAAATTTGTGACAGTATAAAATTAGTTTTTGAATAATTTACTATAGAAAAGGCAATCCCTGGCGTAATTAAAATTTGCGACAGTTGAAAATTAGTTTTTGAATAATTTACTATAGAAAAGGCAATCCCTGGGATATTTAAAATTTGTGACAGTATAAAATTAGTTTTTGAATAATTTACTATAGAAAAGGCAATCCCTGGCGCAATTAAAATTTGCGACAGTATAAAATTAGTTTTTGAATAATTTACTATAGAAAAGGCAATCCCTGGCGCAATTAAAATTTGTGACAGTATAAAATTATTTTTTGAATAATTTACTGTAGAAAAGGCAATCCCTGGCGTAATTAAAATTTGCGACAGTTGAAAATTATTTTTTGAATAATTTACTATAGAAAAGGCAATCCCTGGCGCACATAAAATTTGCGACAGTAGAAAATTATTTTTTGAATAATTTACTATAGAAAAGGCAATCCCTGGCGCACATAAAATTTGTCACAGTTGAAAATTATTTTTTGAATAATTTACTGTAGAAAAGGCAATCCCTGGGATATTTAAAATTTGCGACAGTAGAAAATTAGTTTTTGAATAATTTACTGTAGAAAAGGCAATCCCTGGCGCAATTAAAATTTGTGACAGTATAAAATTATTTTTTGAATAATTTACTATAGAAAAGGCAATCCCTGGGATATTTAAAATTTGTGACAGTATAAAATTAGTTTTTGAATAATTTACTATAGAAAAGGCAATCCCTGGCGCAATTAAAATTTGTGACAGTATAAAATTAGTTTTTGAATAATTTACTATAGAAAAGGCAATCCCTGGGATATTTAAAATTTGTGACAGTATAAAATTAGTTTTTGAATAATTTACTATAGAAAAGGCAATCCCTGGGATATTTAAAATTTGCGACAGTATAAAATTAGTTTTTGAATAATTTACTGTAGAAAAGGCAATCCCTGGGATATTTAAAATTTGCGACAGTAGAAAATTATTTTTTGAATAATTTACTATAGAAAAGGCAATCCCTGGGATATTTAAAATTTGCGACAGTATAAAATTAGTTTTTGAATAATTTACTATAGAAAAGTCAATCCCTGGCGCACATAAAATTTGTGACAGTTGAAAATTATTTTTTGAATAATTTACTGTAGAAAAGGCAATCCCTGGGATATTTAAAATTTGCGACAGTAGAAAATTAGTTTTTGAATAATTTACTATAGAAAAGGCAATCCCTGGGATATTTAAAATTTGCGACAGTATAAAATTATTTTTTGAATAATTTACTATAGAAAAGGCAATCCCTGGGATATTTAAAATTTGCGACAGTATAAAATTAGTTTTTGAATAATTTACTATAGAAAAGTCAATCCCTGGCGCACATAAAATTTGTGACAGTTGAAAATTATTTTTTGAATAATTTACTGTAGAAAAGGCAATCCATGGGATATTTAAAATTTGCGACAGTATAAAATTAGTTTTTGAATAATTTACTATAGAAAAGGAAATCCCTGGGATATTTAAAATTTGCGACAGTAGAAAATTATTTTTTGAATAATTTACTATAGAAAAGGCAATCCCTGGGATATTTAAAATTTGCGACAGTATAAAATTAGTTTTTGAATAATTTACTGTAGAAAAGGCAATCCCTGGGATATTTAAAATTTGCGTCAGTAGAAAATTATTTTTTGAATAATTTACTATAGAAAAGGCAATCCCTGGGATATTTAAAATTTGCGACAGTATAAAATAAGTTTTTGAATAATTTACTATAGAAAAGTCAATCCCTGGCGCAATTAAAATTTGTGACAGTATAAAATTATTTTTTGAATAATTTACTATAGAAAAGGCAATCCCTGGGATATTTAAAATTTGTGACAGTATAAAATTAGTTTTTGAATAATTTACTATAGAAAAGGCAATCCCTGGGATATTTAAAATTTGCGACAGTATAAAATTAGTTTTTGAATAATTTACTGTAGAAAAGGCAATCCCTGGGATATTTAAAATTTGCGACAGTAGAAAATTATTTTTTGAATAATTTACTATAGAAAAGGCAATCCCTGGGATATTTAAAATTTGCGACAGTATAAAATTAGTTTTTGAATAATTTACTATAGAAAAGGCAATCCCTGGCGCACATAAAATTTGTGACAGTTGAAAATTATTTTTTGAATAATTTACTATAGAAAAGGCAATCCCTGGCGCAATTAAAATTTGTGACAGTTGAAAATTAGTTTTTGAATAATTTACTATAGAAAAGGCAATCCCTGGCGCAATTAAAATTTGCGACAGTATAAAATTAGTTTTTGAAAAATTTACTATAGAAAAGGCAATCCCTGGGACATTTAAAATTTGCGACAGTATAAAATTAGTTTTTGAATAATTTACTATAGAAAAGGCAATCCCTGGCGCACATAAAATTTGCGACAGTATAAAATTATTTTTTGAATAATTTACTGTAGAAAAGGCAATCCCTGGGATATTTAAAATTTGCGACAGTAGAAAATTAGTTTTTGAAAAATTTACTATAGAAAAGGCAATCCCTGGCGCAATTAAAATTTGCGACAGTATAAAATTATTTTTTGAATAATTTACTATAGAAAAGGCAATCCCTGGCGCAATTAAAATTTGCGACAGTATAAAATTATTTTTTGAATAATTTACTATAGAAAAGGCAATCCCTGGGATATTTAAAATTTGCGACAGTATAAAATTATTTTTTGAATAATTTACTATAGAAAAGGCAATCCCTGGGATATTTAAAATTTGTGACAGTTGAAAATTAGTTTTTGAATAATTTACTGTAGAAAAGGCAATCCCTGGCGCACATAAAATTTGCGACAGTATAAAATTAGTTTTTGAAAAATTTACTATAGAAAAGGCAATCCCTGGCGCAATTAAAATTTGCGACAGTAGAAAATTAGTTTTTGAAAAATTTACTATATAAAAGGCAATCCCTGGGATATTTAAAATTTGCGACAGTAGAAAATTAGTTTTTGAATAATTTACTATAGAAAAGGCAATCCCTGGCGCACATAAAATTTGCGACAGTATAAAATTAGTTTTTGAAAAATTTACTATAGAAAAGGCAATCCCTGGCGCAATTAAAATTTGTGACAGTTGAAAATTAGTTTTTGAATAATTTACTATATAAAAGGCAATCCCTGGCGCAATTAAAATTTGTGACAGTATAAAATTAGTTTTTGAATAATTTACTGTAGAAAAGGCAATCCCTGGCGCACATAAAATTTGCGACAGTATAAAATTATTTTTTGAATAATTTACTATATAAAAGGCAATCCCTGGGATATTTAAAATTTGCGACAGTATAAAATTAGTTTTTGAAAAATTTACTATAGAAAAGGCAATCCCTGGCGCAATTAAAATTTGTGACAGTTGAAAATTATTTTTTGAATAATTTACTATAGAAAAGGCAATCCCTGGCGCAATTAAAATTTGCGACAGTATAAAATTAGTTTTTGAATAATTTACTGTAGAAAAGGCAATCCCTGGCGCACATAAAATTTGCGACAGTATAAAATTATTTTTTGAATAATTTACTATATAAAAGGCAATCCCTGGCGCAATTAAAATTTGTGACAGTTGAAAATTAGTTTTTGAATAATTTACTGTAGAAAAGGCAATCCCTGGCGCACATAAAATTTGCGACAGTTGAAAATTAGTTTTTGAATAATTTACTATAGAAAAGGCAATCCCTGGCGCAATTAAAATTTGCGACAGTATAAAATTATTTTTTGAATAATTTACTATATAAAAGGCAATCCCTGGGATATTTAAAATTTGCGACAGTAGAAAATTAGTTTTTGAAAAATTTACTATAGAAAAGGCAATCCCTGGCGCACATAAAATTTGCGACAGTATAAAATTAGTTTTTGAAAAATTTACTATAGAAAAGGCAATCCCTGGCGCAATTAAAATTTGTGACAGTTGAAAATTAGTTTTTGAATAATTTACTATAGAAAAGTCAATCCCTGGCGCAATTAAAATTTGTGACAGTTGAAAATTAGTTTTTGAAAAATTTACTATAGAAAAGGCAATCCCTGGCGCACATAAAATTTGCGACAGTAGAAAATTAGTTTTTGAATAATTTACTATAGAAAAGGCATTCCCTGGCGTAATTAAAATTTGCGACAGTAGAAAATTAGTTTTTGAATAATTTACTATATAAAAGGCAATCCCTGGCGCACATAAAATTTGCGACAGTAGAAAATTATTTTTTGAATAATTTACTATAGAAAAGGCAATCCCTGGCGCAATTAAAATTTGCGACAGTATAAAATTAGTTTTTGAAAAATTTACTATAGAAAAGGCAATCCCTGGGATATTTAAAATTTGCGACAGTATAAAATTAGTTTTTGAATAATTTACTATAGAAAAGGCAATCCCTGGCGCAATTAAAATTTGTGACAGTTGAAAATTATTTTTTGAATAATTTACTATAGAAAAGGCAATCCCTGGCGCAATTAAAATTTGTGACAGTTGAAAATTATTTTTTGAATAATTTACTATAGAAAAGGCAATCCCTGGCGCAATTAAAATTTGCGACAGTATAAAATTATTTTTTGAATAATTTACTATAGAAAAGGCAATCCCTGGCGCAATTAAAATTTGCGACAGTATAAAATTAGTTTTTGAATAATTTACTATAGAAAAGGCAATCCCTGGGATATTTAAAATTTGCGACAGTATAAAATTAGTTTTTGAAAAATTTACTATAGAAAAGGCAATCCCTGGCGCAATTAAAATTTGTGACAGTTGAAAATTATTTTTTGAATAATTTACTATAGAAAAGGCAATCCCTGGCGCAATTAAAATTTGCGACAGTATAAAATTAGTTTTTGAATAATTTACTGTAGAAAAGGCAATCCCTGGCGCACATAAAATTTGCGACAGTATAAAATTATTTTTTGAATAATTTACTATATAAAAGGCAATCCCTGGCGCAATTAAAATTTGTGACAGTTGAAAATTAGTTTTTGAATAATTTACTGTAGAAAAGGCAATCCCTGGCGCACATAAAATTTGCGACAGTATAAAATTAGTTTTTGAAAAATTTACTATAGAAAAGGCAATCCCTGGCGCAATTAAAATTTGCGACAGTAGAAAATTAGTTTTTGAAAAATTTACTATATAAAAGGCAATCCCTGGGATATTTAAAATTTGTGACAGTATAAAATTAGTTTTTGAATAATTTACTATAGAAAAGGCAATCCCTGGCGCAATTAAAATTTGGGACAGTAGAAAATTATTTTTTGAATAATTTACTATAGAAAAGGCAATCCCTGGCGCAATTAAAATTTGTGACAGTATAAAATTATTTTTTGAATAATTTACTGTAGAAAAGGCAATCCCTGGGATATTTAAAATTTGCGACAGTATAAAATTAGTTTTTGAAAAATTTACTATAGAAAAGGCAATCCCTGGGATATTTAAAATTTGCGACAGTAGAAAATTAGTTTTTGAATAATTTACTATATAAAAGGCAATCCCTGGCGTAATTAAAATTTGCGACAGTATAAAATTAGTTTTTGAATAATTTACTGTAGAAAAGGCAATCCCTGGGATATTTAAAATTTGCGACAGTATAAAATTAGTTTTTGAAAAATTTACTATAGAAAAGGCAATCCCTGGCGCAATTAAAATTTGCGACAGTATAAAATTAGTTTTTGAATAATTTACTGTAGAAAAGGCAATCCCTGGCGGACATAAAATTTGCGACAGTATAAAATTATTTTTTGAATAATTTACTATATAAAAGGCAATCCCTGGCGCAATTAAAATTTGTGACAGTTGAAAATTAGTTTTTGAATAATTTACTGTAGAAAAGGCAATCCCTGGCGCACATAAAATTTGCGACAGTTGAAAATTAGTTTTTGAATAATTTACTATAGAAAAGGCAATCCCTGGCGCAATTAAAATTTGCGACAGTATAAAATTATTTTTTGAATAATTTACTATATAAAAGGCAATCCCTGGGATATTTAAAATTTGCGACAGTAGAAAATTAGTTTTTGAAAAATTTACTATAGAAAAGGCAATCCCTGGCGCACATAAAATTTGCGACAGTATAAAATTAGTTTTTGAAAAATTTACTATAGAAAAGGCAATCCCTGGCGCAATTAAAATTTGTGACAGTTGAAAATTAGTTTTTGAATAATTTACTATAGAAAAGTCAATCCCTGGCGCAATTAAAATTTGTGACAGTTGAAAATTAGTTTTTGAAAAATTTACTATAGAAAAGGCAATCCCTGGCGCACATAAAATTTGCGACAGTAGAAAATTAGTTTTTGAATAATTTACTATAGAAAAGGCATTCCCTGGCGTAATTAAAATTTGCGACAGTAGAAAATTAGTTTTTGAATAATTTACTATATAAAAGGCAATCCCTGGCGCACATAAAATTTGCGACAGTAGAAAATTATTTTTTGAATAATTTACTATAGAAAAGGCAATCCCTGGCGCAATTAAAATTTGCGACAGTATAAAATTAGTTTTTGAAAAATTTACTATAGAAAAGGCAATCCCTGGGATATTTAAAATTTGCGACAGTATAAAATTAGTTTTTGAATAATTTACTATAGAAAAGGCAATCCCTGGCGCAATTAAAATTTGTGACAGTTGAAAATTATTTTTTGAATAATTTACTATAGAAAAGGCAATCCCTGGCGCAATTAAAATTTGTGACAGTTGAAAATTATTTTTTGAATAATTTACTATAGAAAAGGCAATCCCTGGCGCAATTAAAATTTGCGACAGTATAAAATTATTTTTTGAATAATTTACTATAGAAAAGGCAATCCCTGGCGCAATTAAAATTTGCGACAGTATAAAATTAGTTTTTGAATAATTTACTATAGAAAAGGCAATCCCTGGGATATTTAAAATTTGCGACAGTATAAAATTAGTTTTTGAAAAATTTACTATAGAAAAGGCAATCCCTGGCGCAATTAAAATTTGTGACAGTTGAAAATTATTTTTTGAATAATTTACTATAGAAAAGGCAATCCCTGGCGCAATTAAAATTTGCGACAGTATAAAATTAGTTTTTGAATAATTTACTGTAGAAAAGGCAATCCCTGGCGCACATAAAATTTGCGACAGTATAAAATTATTTTTTGAATAATTTACTATATAAAAGGCAATCCCTGGCGCAATTAAAATTTGTGACAGTTGAAAATTAGTTTTTGAATAATTTACTGTAGAAAAGGCAATCCCTGGCGCACATAAAATTTGCGACAGTATAAAATTAGTTTTTGAAAAATTTACTATAGAAAAGGCAATCCCTGGCGCAATTAAAATTTGCGACAGTAGAAAATTAGTTTTTGAAAAATTTACTATATAAAAGGCAATCCCTGGGATATTTAAAATTTGTGACAGTATAAAATTAGTTTTTGAATAATTTACTATAGAAAAGGCAATCCCTGGCGCAATTAAAATTTGCGACAGTAGAAAATTATTTTTTGAATAATTTACTATAGAAAAGGCAATCCCTGGCGCAATTAAAATTTGTGACAGTATAAAATTATTTTTTGAATAATTTACTGTAGAAAAGGCAATCCCTGGGATATTTAAAATTTGCGACGGTATAAAATTAGTTTTTGAAAAATTTACTATAGAAAAGGCAATCCCTGGGATATTTAAAATTTGCGACAGTAGAAAATTAGTTTTTGAATAATTTACTATATAAAAGGCAATCCCTGGCGTAATTAAAATTTGCGACAGTATAAAATTAGTTTTTGAATAATTTACTGTAGAAAAGGCAATCCCTGGGATATTTAAAATTTGCGACAGTATAAAATTAGTTTTTGAAAAATTTACTATAGAAAAGGCAATCCCTGGCGCAATTAAAATTTGCGACAGTATAAAATTATTTTTTGAATAATTTACTATAGAAAAGGCAATCCCTGGGATATTTAAAATTTGCGACAGTATAAAATTATTTTTTGAATAATTTACTATATAAAAGGCAATCCCTGGCGCAATTAAAATTTGTGACAGTTGAAAATTAGTTTTTGAATAATTTACTGTAGAAAAGGCAATCCCTGGCGCACATAAAATTTGCGACAGTTGAAAATTAGTTTTTGAATAATTTACTATAGAAAAGGCAATCCCTGGCGCAATTAAAATTTGCGACAGTATAAAATTATTTTTTGAATAATTTACTATATAAAAGGCAATCCCTGGGATATTTAAAATTTGCGACAGTAGAAAATTAGTTTTTGAAAAATTTACTATAGAAAAGGCAATCCCTGGCGCACATAAAATTTGCGACAGTATAAAATTAGTTTTTGAATAATTTACTATAGAAAAGGCAATCCCTGGCGCAATTAAAATTTGCGACAGTATAAAATTAGTTTTTGAAAAATTTACTATAGAAAAGTCAATCCCTGGCGCAATTAAAATTTGTGACAGTTGAAAATTATTTTTTGAATAATTTACTATAGAAAAGGCAATCCCTGGCGCAATTAAAATTTGCGACAGTATAAAATTAGTTTTTGAATAATTTACTGTAGAAAAGGCAATCCCTGGCGCACATAAAATTTGCGACAGTATAAAATTATTTTTTGAATAATTTACTATATAAAAGGCAATCCCTGGCGCAATTAAAATTTGTGACAGTTGAAAATTAGTTTTTGAATAATTTACTGTAGAAAAGGCAATCCCTGGCGCACATAAAATTTGCGACAGTATAAAATTAGTTTTTGAAAAATTTACTATAGAAAAGGCAATCCCTGGCGCAATTAAAATTTGCGACAGTATAAAATTAGTTTTTGAATAATTTACTATAGAAAAGGCAATCCCTGGGATATTTAAAATTTGCGACAGTAGAAAATTAGTTTTTGAATAATTTACTGTAGAAAAGGCAATCCCTGGCGCACATAAAATTTGCGACAGTATAAAATTATTTTTTGAATAATTTACTATATAAAAGGCAATCCCTGGCGCAATTAAAATTTGTGACAGTTGAAAATTAGTTTTTGAATAATTTACTGTAGAAAAGGCAATCCCTGGCGCACATAAAATTTGCGACAGTATAAAATTAGTTTTTGAAAAATTTACTATAGAAAAGGCAATCCCTGGCGCAATTAAAATTTGCGACAGTATAAAATTATTTTTTGAATAATTTACTATATAAAAGGCAATCCCTGGCGCAATTAAAATTTGCGACAGTATAAAATTATTTTTTGAATAATTTACTATAGAAAAGTCAATCCCTGGCGTAATTAAAATTTGCGACAGTATAAAATTATTTTTTGAATAATTTACTGTAGAAAAGGCAATCCCTGGGATATTTAAAATTTGCGACAGTAGAAAATTAGTTTTTGAAAAATTTACTATATAAAAGGCAATCCCTGGCGCAATTAAAATTTGCGACAGTATAAAATTATTTTTTGAATAATTTACTATAGAAAAGGCAATCCCTGGCGCACATAAAATTTGTGACAGTATAAAATTAGTTTTTGAAAAATTTACTATATAAAAGGCAATCCCTGGCGTAATTAAAATTTGCGACAGTATAAAATTATTTTTTGAATAATTTACTATAGAAAAGGCAATCCCTGGGATATTTAAAATTTGCGACAGTATAAAATTAGTTTTTGAAAAATTTACTATAGAAAAGGCAATCCCTGGCGTAATTAAAATTTGCGACAGTATAAAATTAGTTTTTGAAAAATTTACTGTAGAAAAGGCAATCCCTGGGATATTTAAAATTTGCGACAGTAGAAAATTATTTTTTGAATAATTTACTATAGAAAAGGCAATCCCTGGGATATTTAAAATTTGCGACAGTATAAAATTAGTTTTTGAATAATTTACTATAGAAAAGTCAATCCCTGGCGCAATTAAAATTTGTGACAGTTGAAAATTATTTTTTGAATAATTTACTATAGAAAAGTCAATCCCTGGCGCAATTAAAATTTGTGACAGTATAAAATTAGTTTTTGAATAATTTACTATAGAAAAGGCAATCCCTGGGATATTTAAAATTTGCGACAGTATAAAATTAGTTTTTGAATAATTTACTATAGAAAAGTCAATCCCTGGCGCAATTAAAATTTGTGACAGTTGAAAATTATTTTTTGAATAATTTACTATAGAAAAGTCAATCCCTGGCGCAATTAAAATTTGTGACAGTATAAAATTAGTTTTTGAATAATTTACTATAGAAAAGGCAATCCCTGGGATATTTAAAATTTGTGACAGTATAAAATTAGTTTTTGAATAATTTACTATAGAAAAGGCAATCCCTGGGATATTTAAAATTTGCGACAGTATAAAATTAGTTTTTGAATAATTTACTGTAGAAAAGGCAATCCCTGGGATATTTAAAATTTGCGACAGTATAAAATTAGTTTTTGAATAATTTACTATAGAAAAGGCAATCCCTGGCGTATTTAAAATTTGCGACAGTATAAAATTAGTTTTTGAATAATTTACTGTAGAAAAGGCAATCCCTGGCGCAATTAAAATTTGTGACAGTTGAAAATTATTTTTTGAATAATTTACTATATAAAAGGCAATCCCTGGCGCACATAAAATTTGCGACAGTATAAAATTAGTTTTTGAATAATTTACTATAGAAAAGGCAATCCCTGGCGCACATAAAATTTGCGACAGTAGAAAATTATTTTTTGAATAATTTACTATAGAAAAGGCAATCCCTGGGATATTTAAAATTTGCGACAGTATAAAATTAGTTTTTGAATAATTTACTGTAGAAAAGGCAATCCCTGGGATATTTAAAATTTGCGACAGTAGAAAATTATTTTTTGAATAATTTACTATAGAAAAGGCAATCCCTGGGATATTTAAAATTTGCGACAGTATAAAATTAGTTTTTGAATAATTTACTATAGAAAAGGCAATCCCTGGCGTAATTAAAATTTGTGACAGTATAAAATTATTTTTTGAATAATTTACTAAAGAAAAGGCAATCCCTGGCGCAATTAAAATTTGTGACAGTATAAAATTATTTTTTGAATAATTTACTATAGAAAAGGCAATCCCTGGCGCAATTAAAATTTGTGACAGTATAAAATTAGTTTTTGAAAAATTTACTATATAAAAGGCAATCCCTGGCGTAATTAAAATTTGTGACAGTAGAAAATTATTTTTTGAAAAATTTACTATATAAAAGGCAATCCCTGGCGCAATTAAAATTTGTGACAGTTGAAAATTATTTTTTGAATAATTTACTGTAGAAAAGGCAATCCCTGGCGCAATTAAAATTTGTGACAGTATAAAATTAGTTTTTGAAAAATTTACTATAGAAAAGGCAATCCCTGGCGCACATAAAATTTGCGACAGTATAAAATTAGTTTTTGAATAATTTACTATAGAAAAGGCAATCCCTGGCGCACATAAAATTTGCGACAGTATAAAATTAGTTTTTGAAAAATTTACTATATAAAAGGCAATCCCTGGCGTAATTAAAATTTGCGACAGTATAAAATTATTTTTTGAATAATTTACTATAGAAAAGGCAATCCCTGGCGCAATTAAAATTTGTGACAGTTGAAAATTATTTTTTGAATAATTTACTATAGAAAAGGCAATCCCTGGCGCAATTAAAATTTGCGACAGTATAAAATTAGTTTTTGAAAAATTTACTATATAAAAGGCAATCCCTGGCGTAATTAAAATTTGTGACAGTTGAAAATTATTTTTTGAATAATTTACTATAGAAAAGGCAATCCCTGGCGCAATTAAAATTTGTGACAGTTGAAAATTATTTTTTGAATAATTTACTATAGAAAAGTCAATCCCTGGCGCACATAAAATTTGCGACAGTAAAAAATTATTTTTTGAATAATTTACTATAGAAAAGGCAATCCCTGGCGCAATTAAAATTTGCGACAGTATAAAATTATTTTTTGAATAATTTACTATAGAAAAGGCAATCCCTGGGATATTTAAAATTTGCGACAGTATAAAATTATTTTTTGAATAATTTACTATAGAAAAGGCAATCCCTGGCGCAATTAAAATTTGTGACAGTATAAAATTAGTTTTTGAATAATTTACTGTAGAAAAGGCAATCCCTGGGATATTTAAAATTTGCGACAGTATAAAATTATTTTTTGAATAATTTACTATAGAAAAGGCAATCCCTGGCGCAATTAAAATTTGTGACAGTATAAAATTATTTTTTGAATAATTTACTATATAAAAGGCAATCCCTGGCGCAATTAAAATTTGTGACAGTATAAAATTATTTTTTGAATAATTTACTATAGAAAAGGCAATCCCTGGGATATTTAAAATTTGCGACAGTATAAAATTATTTTTTGAATAATTTACTATAGAAAAGGCAATCCCTGGCGCAATTAAAATTTGTGACAGTTGAAAATTATTTTTTGAATAATTTACTATAGAAAAGGCAATCCCTGGCGCACATAAAATTTGCGACAGTATAAAATTAGTTTTTGAATAATTTACTATAGAAAAGTCAATCCCTGGCGCACATAAAATTTGCGACAGTATAAAATTATTTTTTGAATAATTTACTATAGAAAAGGCAATCCCTGGGATATTTAAAATTTGCGACAGTATAAAATTATTTTTTGAATAATTTACTATAGAAAAGGCAATCCCTGGGATATTTAAAATTTGCGACAGTAGAAAATTATTTTTTGAATAATTTACTATATAAAAGGCAATCCCTGGCGCACATAAAATTTGCGACAGTATAAAATTAGTTTTTGAAAAATTTACTATATAAAAGGCAATCCCTGGCGCACATAAAATTTGCGACAGTATAAAATTAGTTTTGAATAATTTACTATAGAAAAGGCAATCCCTGGCGTAATTAAAATTTGTGACAGTATAAAATTATTTTTTGAATAATTTACTATAGAAAAGGCAATCCCTGGCGCAATTAAAATTTGTGACAGTAGAAAATTATTTTTTGAATAATTTACTGTAGAAAAGGCAATCCCTGGGATATTTAAAATTTGCGACAGTAGAAAATTATTTTTTGAATAATTTACTATAGAAAAGGCAATCCCTGGCGCACATAAAATTTGCGACAGTATAAAATTAGTTTTTGAATAATTTACTATAGAAAAGGCAATCCCTGGCGCAATTAAAATTTGTGACAGTATAAAATTATTTTTTGAATAATTTACTATATAAAAGGCAATCCCTGGGATATTTAAAATTTGCGACAGTATAAAATTAGTTTTTGAAAAATTTACTATATAAAAGGCAATCCCTGGCGCAATTAAAATTTGCGACAGTAGAAAATTAGTTTTTGAAAAATTTACTATATAAAAGGCAATCCCTGGGATATTTAAAATTTGCGACAGTATAAAATTAGTTTTTGAATAATTTACTGTAGAAAAGGCAATCCCTGGGATATTTAAAATTTGCGACAGTATAAAATTATTTTTTGAATAATTTTCTATAGAAAAGGCAATCCCTGGGATATTTAAAATTTGCGACAGTATAAAATTAGTTTTTGAATAATTTACTATAGAAAAGGCAATCCCTGGCGTAATTAAAATTTGTGACAGTATAAAATTATTTTTTGAATAATTTACTATAGAAAAGGCAATCCCTGGCGCAATTAAAATTTGCGACAGTATAAAATTATTTTTTGAATAATTTACTATAGAAAAGGCAATCCCTGGCGTAATTAAAATTTGTGACAGTTGAAAATTAGTTTTTGAATAATTTACTGTAGAAAAGGCAATCCCTGCGCACATAAAATTTGCGACAGTAGAAAATTATTTTTTGAATAATTTACTATATAAAAGGCAATCCCTGGGATATTTAAAATTTGCGACAGTATAAAATTAGTTTTTGAAAAATTTACTATATAAAAGGCAATCCCTGGCGTAATTAAAATTTGCGACAGTATAAAATTATTTTTTGAATAATTTACTATAGAAAAGGCAATCCCTGGCGCAATTAAAATTTGCGACAGTAGAAAATTATTTTTTGAATAATTTACTGTAGAAAAGGCAATCCCTGGGATATTTAAAATTTGCGACAGTAGAAAATTATTTTTTGAATAATTTACTATATAAAAGGCAATCCCTGGCGCACATAAAATTTGCGACAGTAGAAAATTAGTTTTTGAAAAATTTACTATATAAAGGCAATCCCTGGCGTAATTAAAATTTGCGACAGTAGAAAATTAGTTTTTGAATAATTTACTATATAAAAGGCAATCCCTGGCGCACATAAAATTTGCGACAGTAGAAAATTATTTTTTGAATAATTTACTATAGAAAAGGCAATCCCTGGCGCAATTAAAATTTGCGACAGTATAAAATTAGTTTTTGAATAATTTACTATAGAAAAGTCAATCCCTGGCGCAATTAAAATTTGTGACAGTTGAAAATTAGTTTTTGAAAAATTTACTATAGAAAAGGCAATCCCTGGCGCAATTAAAATTTGTGACAGTATAAAATTAGTTTTTGAATAATTTACTGTAGAAAAGGCAATCCCTGGCGCAATTAAAATTTGTGACAGTTGAAAATTATTTTTTGAATAATTTACTATATAAAAGACAATCCCTGGCGTAATTAAAATTTGCGACAGTTGAAAATTAGTTTTTGAATAATTTACTATAGAAAAGGCAATCCCTGGCGCAATTAAAATTTGCGACAGTATAAAATTAGTTTTTGAATAATTTACTATAGAAAAGTCAATCCCTGGCGCAATTAAAATTTGTGACAGTTGAAAATTAGTTTTTGAATAATTTACTGTAGAAAAGGCAATCCCTGGCGCACATAAAATTTGCGACAGTAGAAAATTATTTTTTGAATAATTTACTATATAAAAGGCAATCCCTGGCGCACATAAAATTTGCGACAGTATAAAATTAGTTTTTGAAAAATTTACTATATAAAAGGCAATCCCTGGCGCACATAAAATTTGCGACAGTATAAAATTAGTTTTTGAATAATTTACTATAGAAAAGGCAATCCCTGGCGCACATAAAATTTGTGACAGTAGAAAATTATTTTTTGAATAATTTACTATAGAAAAGGCAATCCCTGGCGCAATTAAAATTTGCGACAGTATAAAATTAGTTTTTGAATAATTTACTGTAGAAAAGGCAATCCCTGGCGTAATTAAAATTTGTGACAGTATAAAATTAGTTTTTGAAAAATTTACTATAGAAAAGGCAATCCCTGGCGCAATTAAAATTTGTGACAGTATAAAATTAGTTTTTGAATAATTTACTATAGAAAAGGCAATCCCTGGCGCACATAAAATTTGCGACAGTATAAAATTAGTTTTTGAATAATTTACTATAGAAAAGGCAATCCCTGGCGCAATTAAAATTTGCGACAGTAGAAAATTATTTTTTGAATAATTTACTATAGAAAAGTCAATCCCTGGCGCAATTAAAATTTGTGACAGTTGAAAATTAGTTTTTGAATAATTTACTATAGAAAAGTCAATCCCTGGCGCAATTAAAATTTGTGACGGTTGAAAATTAGTTTTTGAAAAATTTACTATAGAAAAGGCAATCCCTGGCGCAATTAAAATTTGCGACAGTAGAAAATTAGTTTTTGAAAAATTTACTATATAAAAGGCAATCCCTGGCGCAATTAAAATTTGTGACAGTATAAAATTAGTTTTTGAATAATTTACTATATAAAAGGCAATCCCTGGCGCAATTAAAATTTGCGACAGTAGAAAATTAGTTTTTGAATAATTTACTGTAGAAAAGGCAATCCCTGGGATATTTAAAATTTGCGACAGTAGAAAATTATTTTTTGAATAATTTACTATATAAAAGGCAATCCCTGGCGCACATAAAATTTGCGACAGTAGAAAATTAGTTTTTGAAAAATTTACTATATAAAAGGCAATCCCTGGCGTAATTAAAATTTGCGACAGTAGAAAATTAGTTTTTGAATAATTTACTATATAAAAGGCAATCCCTGGCGCACATAAAATTTGCGACAGTAGAAAATTATTTTTTGAATAATTTACTATAGAAAAGGCAATCCCTGGCGCAATTAAAATTTGCGACAGTATAAAATTATTTTTTGAATAATTTACTATAGAAAAGGCAATCCCTGGGATATTTAAAATTTGCGACAGTAGAAAATTAGTTTTTGAATAATTTACTATATAAAAGGCAATCCCTGGCGTAATTAAAATTTGCGACAGTATAAAATTAGTTTTTGAATAATTTACTGTAGAAAAGGCAATCCCTGGGATATTTAAAATTTGCGACAGTATAAAATTAGTTTTTGAAAAATTTACTATAGAAAAGGCAATCCCTGGCGCAATTAAAATTTGTGACAGTTGAAAATTATTTTTTGAATATTTTACTATAGAAAAGGCAATCCCTGGCGCAATTAAAATTTGCGACAGTATAAAATTAGTTTTTGAAAAATTTACTATATAAAAGGCAATCCCTGGCGCAATTAAAATTTGTGACAGTTGAAAATTATTTTTTGAATAATTTACTATAGAAAAGGCAATCCCTGGCGCACATAAAATTTGCGACAGTATAAAATTATTTTTTGAATAATTTACTATAGAAAAGGCAATCCCTGGCGTAATTAAAATTTGTGACAGTATAAAATTATTTTTTGAATAATTTACTATAGAAAAGGCAATCCCTGGCGCAATTAAAATTTGTGACAGTAGAAAATTATTTTTTGAATAATTTACTGTAGAAAAGGCAATCCCTGGGATATTTAAAATTTGCGACAGTATAAAATTAGTTTTTGAATAATTTACTATATAAAAGGCAATCCCTGGCGCACATAAAATTTGCGACAGTATAAAATTAGTTTTTGAAAAATTTACTATATAAAAGGCAATCCCTGGCGCAATTAAAATTTGTGACAGTATAAAATTATTTTTTGAATAATTTACTATAGAAAAGGCAATCCCTGGCGCAATTAAAATTTGTGACAGTATAAAATTATTTTTTGAATAATTTACTATAGAAAAGGCAATCCCTGGCGCACATAAAATTTGCGACAGTAAAAAATTATTTTTTGAATAATTTACTATATAAAAGGCAATCCCTGGCGCACATAAAATTTGCGACAGTATAAAATTATTTTTTGAATAATTTACTATAGAAAAGGCAATCCCTGGCGCAATTAAAATTTGTGACAGTATAAAATTAGTTTTTGAATAATTTACTATAGAAAAGGCAATCCCTGGGATATTTAAAATTTGTGACAGTTGAAAATTATTTTTTGAATAATTTACTATAGAAAAGGCAATCCCTGGCGCACATAAAATTTGTGACAGTTGAAAATTATTTTTTGAATAATTTACTATATAAAAGGCAATCCCTGGCGCAATTAAAATTTGTGACAGTATAAAATTATTTTTTGAATAATTTACTATAGAAAAGGCAATCCCTGGGATATTTAAAATTTGTGACAGTATAAAATTAGTTTTTGAAAAATTTACTATATAAAAGGCAATCCCTGGCGCAATTAAAATTTGCGACAGTATAAAATTATTTTTTGAATAATTTACTATATAAAAGGCAATCCCTGGCGCAATTAAAATTTGCGACAGTTGAAAATTATTTTTTGAATAATTTACTATAGAAAAGGCAATCCCTGGGATATTTAAAATTTGCGACAGTAGAAAATTAGTTTTTGAATAATTTACTATAGAAAAGGCAATCCCTGGCGCACATAAAATTTGTGACAGTATAAAATTAGTTTTTGAATAATTTACTATAGAAAAGGCAATCCCTGGGATATTTAAAATTTGCGACAGTATAAAATTATTTTTTGAATAATTTACTATATAAAAGGCAATCCCTGGCGCACATAAAATTTGTGACAGTATAAAATTAGTTTTTGAAAATTTTACTATATAAAAGGCAATCCCTGGCGTAATTAAAATTTGCGACAGTATAAAATTAGTTTTTGAAAAATTTACTGTAGAAAAGGCAATCCCTGGGATATTTAAAATTTGCGACAGTATAAAATTAGTTTTTGAATAATTTACTATAGAAAAGGCAATCCCTGGGATATTTAAAATTTGTGACAGTATAAAATTAGTTTTTGAATAATTTACTATAGAAAAGTCAATCCCTGGCGCAATTAAAATTTGCGACAGTATAAAATTAGTTTTTGAATAATTTACTATAGAAAAGGCAATCCCTGGGATATTTAAAATTTGCGACAGTATAAAATTATTTTTTGAATAATTTACTATATAAAAGGCAATCCCTGGCGCACATAAAATTTGTGACAGTATAAAATTAGTTTTTGAAAATTTTACTATATAAAAGGCAATCCCTGGCGTAATTAAAATTTGCGACAGTATAAAATTAGTTTTTGAAAAATTTACTGTAGAAAAGGCAATCCCTGGGATATTTAAAATTTGCGACAGTATAAAATTAGTTTTTGAATAATTTACTATAGAAAAGTCAATCCCTGGCGCACATAAAATTTGCGACAGTATAAAATTAGTTTTTGAATAATTTACTATAGAAAAGGCAATCCCTGGCGCAATTAAAATTTGTGACAGTTGAAAATTATTTTTTGAATAATTTACTATAGAAAAGGCAATCCCTGGCGTAATTAAAATTTGTGACAGTATAAAATTATTTTTTGAATAATTTACTATAGAAAAGGCAATCCCTGGCGCAATTAAAATTTGCGACAGTATAAAATTAGTTTTTGAATAATTTACTATAGAAAAGGCAATCCCTGGCGCAATTAAAATTTGTGACAGTATAAAATTATTTTTTGAATAATTTACTGTAGAAAAGGCAATCCCTGGCGTAATTAAAATTTGCGACAGTTGAAAATTATTTTTTGAATAATTTACTATAGAAAAGTCAATCCCTGGCGCACATAAAATTTGCGACAGTATAAAATTATTTTTTGAATAATTTACTGTAGAAAAGGCAATCCCTGGCGTAATTAAAATTTGCGACAGTTGAAAATTATTTTTTGAATAATTTACTATAGAAAAGTCAATCCGTGGCGCACATAAAATTTGCGACAGTATAAAATTAGTTTTTGAAAAATTTACTATAGAAAAGTCAATCCCTGGCGCACATAAAATTTGCGACAGTTGAAAATTAGTTTTTGAATAAATTACTATAGAAAAGGCAATCCCTGGCGCAATTAAAATTTGCGACAGTATAAAATTAGTTTTTGAATAATTTACTATAGAAAAGGCAATCCCTGGGATATTTAAAATTTGTGACAGTTGAAAATTATTTTTTGAATAATTTACTATAGAAAAGGCAATCCCTGGGATATTTAAAATTTGTGACAGTTGAAAATTATTTTTTGAATAATTTACTATAGAAAAGTCAATCCCTGGCGCACATAAAATTTGCGACAGTATAAAATTAGTTTTTGAAAAATTTACTATATAAAAGGCAATCCCTGGGATATTTAAAATTTGCGACAGTAGAAAATTAGTTTTTGAATAATTTACTATAGAAAAGTCAATCCCTGGCGCACATAAAATTTGCGACAGTTGAAAATTATTTTTTGAATAATTTACTATAGAAAAGGCAATCCCTGGGATATTTAAAATTTGCGACAGTTGAAAATTATTTTTTGAATACTTTACTATAGAAAAGTCAATCCCTGGCGCACATAAAATATGCGACAGTATAAAATTAGTTTTTGAATAATTTACTATAGAAAAGGCAATCCCTGGGATATTTAAAATTTGTGACAGTTGAAAATTATTTTTTGAATAATTTACTATATAAAAGGCAATCCCTGGCGCAATTAAAATTTGCGACAGTTGAAAATTATTTTTTGAATAATTTACTATAGAAAAGGCAATCCCTGGCGCACATAAAATTTGTGACAGTAGAAAATTATTTTTTGAATAATTTACTATAGAAAAGGCAATCCCTGGCGCAATTAAAATTTGCGACAGTATAAAATTAGTTTTTGAATAATTTACTATAGAAAAGGCAATCCCTGGCGCAATTAAAATTTGTGACAGTATAAAATTATTTTTTGAATAATTTACTGTAGAAAAGGCAATCCCTGGCGTAATTAAAATTTGCGACAGTTGAAAATTATTTTTTGAATAATTTACTATAGAAAAGTCAATCCCTGGCGCACATAAAATTTGCGACAGTATAAAATTAGTTTTTGAATAATTTACTATAGAAAAGGCAATCCCTGGGATATTTAAAATTTGCGACAGTAGAAAATTATTTTTTGAAAAATTTACTATAGAAAAGGCAATCCCTGGCGCAATTAAAATTTGCGACAGTATAAAATTAGTTTTTGAATAATTTACTATAGAAAAGGCAATCCCTGGGATATTTAAAATTTGTGACAGTATAAAATTAGTTTTTGAATAATTTACTATAGAAAAGTCAATCCCTGGCGCAATTAAAATTTGCGACAGTATAAAATTAGTTTTTGAATAATTTACTATAGAAAAGGCAATCCCTGGGATATTTAAAATTTGCGGCAGTATAAAATTATTTTTTGAATAATTTAATATATAAAAGGCAATCCCTGGCGCACATAAAATTTGTGACAGTATAAAATTAGTTTTTGAAAAATTTACTATATAAAAGGCAATCCCTGGCGTAATTAAAATTTGCGACAGTATAAAATTAGTTTTTGAAAAATTTACTGTAGAAAAGGCAATCCCTGGCGCACATAAAATTTGTGACAGTAGAAAATTATTTTTTGAATAATTTACTATATAAAAGGCAATCCCTGGCGCACATAAAATTTGTGACAGTATAAAATTAGTTTTTGAAAAATTTACTATATAAAAGGCAATCCCTGGCGCAATTAAAATTTGCGACAGTAGAAAATTATTTTTTGAAAAATTTACTATATAAAAGGCAATCCCTGGCGCAATTAAAATTTGCGACAGTATAAAATTAGTTTTTGAATAATTTACTATAGAAAAGGCAATCCCTGGCGCAATTAAAATTTGCGACAGTATAAAATTAGTTTTTGAAAAATTTACTATAGAAAAGGCAATCCCTGGCGCACATAAAATTTGTGACAGTTGAAAATTATTTTTTGAATAATTTACTGTAGAAAAGGCAATCCCTGGCGCAATTAAAATTTGTGACAGTAGAAAATTATTTTTTGAATAATTTACTATAGAAAAGGCAATCCCTGGCGCAATTAAAATTTGTGACAGTTGAAAATTAGTTTTTGAAAAATTTACTATATAAAAGGCAATCCCTGGCGTAATTAAAATTTGCGACAGTAGAAAATTATTTTTTGAATAATTTACTATAGAAAAGGCAATCCCTGGCGCAATTAAAATTTGTGACAGTTGAAAATTATTTTTTGAATAATTTACTGTAGAAAAGGCAATCCCTGGCGCAATTAAAATTTGTGACAGTAGAAAATTATTTTTTGAATAATTTACTATAGAAAAGGCAATCCCTGGCGCAATTAAAATTTGTGACAGTTGAAAATTATTTTTTGAATAATTTACTATAGAAAAGGCAATCCCTGGGATATTTAAAATTTGCGACAGTAGAAAATTATTTTTTGAATAATTTACTATAGAAAAGGCAATCCCTGGGATATTTAAAATTTGCGACAGTAGAAAATTATTTTTTGAATAATTTACTATAGAAAAGGCAATCCCTGGCGCACATAAAATTTGTGACAGTATAAAATTAGTTTTTGAATAATTTACTATAGAAAAGGCAATCCCTGGCGCAATTAAAATTTGTGACAGTTGAAAATTATTTTTTGAATAATTTACTATAGAAAAGGCAATCCCTGGCGCAATTAAAATTTGTGACAGTTGAAAATTAGTTTTTGAATAATTTACTATAGAAAAGTCAATCCCTGGCGCAATTAAAATTTGTGACAGTTGAAAATTAGTTTTTGAATAATTTACTATAGAAAAGGCAATCCCTGGCGCAATTAAAATTTGCGACAGTAGAAAATTAGTTTTTGAATAATTTACTATAGAAAAGGCAATCCCTGGGATATTTAAAATTTGTGACAGTATAAAATTAGTTTTTGAAAAATTTACTGTAGAAAAGGCAATCCCTGGCGTAATTAAAATTTGCGACAGTATAAAATTATTTTTTGAATAATTTACTATATAAAAGGCAATCCCTGGCGCAATTAAAATTTGCGACAGTAGAAAATTATTTTTTGAATAATTTACTATATAAAAGGCAATCCCTGGCGCAATTAAAATTTGCGACAGTAGAAAATTATTTTTTGAATAATTTACTATATAAAAGGCAATCCCTGGCGTAATTAAACTTTGCGACAGTTGAAAATTATTTTTTGAATAATTTACTATAGAAAAGGCAATCCCTGGCGCAATTAAAATTTGCGACAGTAGAAAATTATTTTTTGAATAATTTACTATAGAAAAGGCAATCCCTGGCGCAATTAAAATTTGTGACAGTATAAAATTATTTTTTGAATAATTTACTGTAGAAAAGGCAATCCCTGGCGTAATTAAAATTTGCGACAGTATAAAATTATTTTTTGAATAATTTACTATATAAAAGGCAATCCCTGGCGCAATTAAAATTTGCGACAGTAGAAAATTATTTTTTGAATAATTTACTATAGAAAAGGCAATCCCTGGCGCAATTAAAATTTGTGACAGTTGAAAATTAGTTTTTGAATAATTTACTATAGAAAAGTCAATCCCTGGCGCAATTAAAATTTGTGACAGTTGAAAATTAGTTTTTGAAAAATTTACTATAGAAAAGGCAATCCCTGGGATATTTAAAATTTGCGACAGTATAAAATTATTTTTTGAATAATTTACTATAGAAAAGGCAATCCCTGGCGCACATAAAATTTGCGACAGTATAAAATTAGTTTTTGAATAATTTACTATAGAAAAGGCAATCCCTGGCGCACATAAAATTTGTGACAGTTGAAAATTATTTTTTGAATAATTTACTATAGAAAAGGCAATCCCTGGCGTAATTAAAATTTGCGACAGTATAAAATTAGTTTTTGAAAAATTTAATGTAGAAAAGGCAATCCCTGGGATATTTAAAATTTGCGACAGTAGAAAATTAGTTTTTGAAAAATTTACTATATAAAAGGCAATCCCTGGCGTAATTAAAATTTGCGACAGTAGAAAATTATTTTTTGAATAATTTACTATATAAAAGGCAATCCCTGGGATATTTAAAATTTGCGACAGTAGAAAATTATTTTTTGAATAATTTACTATAGAAAAGGCAATCCCTGGCGCACATAAAATTTGTGACAGTAGAAAATTAGTTTTTGAAAAATTTACTATATAAAAGGCAATCCCTGGGATATTTAAAATTTGCGACAGTAGAAAATTATTTTTTGAATAATTTACTATAGAAAAGTCAATCCCTGGCGCAATTAAAATTTGTGACAGTTGAAAATTATTTTTTGAATAATTTACTATAGAAAAGGCAATCCCTGGCGTAATTAAAATTTGCGACAGTATAAAATTAGTTTTTGAATAATTTACTGTAGAAAAGGCAATCCCTGGCGCACATAAAATTTGCGACAGTATAAAATTATTTTTTGAATAATTTACTATATAAAAGGCAATCCCTGGCGCAATTAAAATTTGCGACAGTATAAAATTAGTTTTTGAATAATTTACTGTAGAAAAGGCAATCCCTGGCGCAATTAAAATTTGTGACAGTTGAAAATTATTTTTTGAATAATTTACTATATAAAAGGCAATCCCTGGCGTAATTAAAATTTGCGACAGTTGAAAATTATTTTTTGAATAATTTACTATATAAAAGGCAATCCCTGGCGCAATTAAAATTTGTGACAGTTGAAAATTAGTTTTTGAATAATTTACTATATAAAAGGCAATCCCTGGCGTAATTAAAATTTGCGACAGTATAAAATTAGTTTTTGAAAAATTTACTATATAAAAGGCAATCCCTGGCGTAATTAAAATTTGCGACAGTATAAAATTATTTTTTGAATAATTTACTGTAGAAAAGGCAATCCCTGGCGCAATTAAAATTTGCGACAGTATAAAATTAGTTTTTGAAAAATTTACAATATAAAAGGCAATCCCTGGCGTAATTAAAATTTGCGACAGTATAAAATTAGTTTTTGAATAATTTACTGTAGAAAAGGCAATCCCTGGGATATTTAAAATTTGCGACAGTAGAAAATTAGTTTTTGAAAAATTTACTATAGAAAAGGCAATCCCTGGGATATTTAAAATTTGCGACAGTAGAAAATTAGTTTTTGAATAATTTACTATAGAAAAGGCAATCCCTGGCGTAATTAAAATTTGGGACAGTATAAAATTATTTTTTGAATAATTTACTGTAAAAAAGGTAATCCCTGGCGTAATTAAAATTTGCGACAGTAGAAAATTAGTTTTTGAAAAATTTACTATAGAAAAGGCAATCCCTGGGATATTTAAAATTTGCGACAGTAGAAAATTAGTTTTTGAATAATTTACTATAGAAAAGGCAATCCCTGGCGCAATTAAAATTTGTGACAGTATAAAATTATTTTTTGAATAATTTACTGTAGAAAAGGCAATCCCTGGGATATTTAAAATTTGCGACAGTAGAAAATTAGTTTTTGAATAATTTACTATAGAAAAGGCAATCCCTGGCGTAATTAAAATTTGCGACAGTAGAAAATTAGTTTTTGAAAAATTTACTATAGAAAAGGCAATCCCTGGGATATTTAAAATTTGCGACAGTAGAAAATTAGTTTTTGAATAATTTACTATAGAAAAGGCAATCCCTGGCGCAATTAAAATTTGTGACAGTATAAAATTATTTTTTGAATAATTTACTGTAGAAAAGGCAATCCCTGGGATATTTAAAATTTGCGACAGTAGAAAATTAGTTTTTGAATAATTTACTATAGAAAAGGCAATCCCTGGCGCACATAAAATTTGTGACAGTATAAAATTATTTTTTGAATAATTTACTGTAGAAAAGGCAATCCCTGGCGCAATTAAAATTTGTGACAGTTGAAAATTATTTTTTGAAAAATTTACTATATAAAAGGCAATCCCTGGCGCACATAAAATTTGCGACAGTTGAAAATTAGTTTTTGAATAATTTACTATAGAAAAGTCAATCCCTGGGATATTTAAAATTTGCGACAGTAGAAAATTAGTTTTTGAATAATTTACTATAGAAAAGGCAATCCCTGGGATATTTAAAATTTGCGACAGTATAAAATTAGTTTTTGAATAATTTACTATAGAAAAGGCAATCCCTGGGATATTTAAAATTTGCGACAGTATAAAATTATTTTTTGAATAATTTACTATAGAAAAGTCAATCCCTGGCGCACATAAAATTTGCGACAGTATAAAATTAGTTTTTGAATAATTTACTATAGAAAAGGCAATCCCTGGCGTAATTAAAATTTGCGACAGTAGAAAATTATTTTTTGAATAATTTACTGTAGAAAAGGCAATCCCTGGCGCAATTAAAATTTGCGACAGTAGAAAATTATTTTTTGAATAATTTACTATAGAAAAGGCAATCCCTGGCGCAATTAAAATTTGTGACAGTATAAAATTATTTTTTGAATAATTTACTGTAGAAAAGGCAATCCCTGGCGTAATTAAAATTTGCGACAGTATAAAATTATTTTTTGAATAATTTACTATAGAAAAGGCAATCCCTGGGATATTTAAAATTTGCGACAGTAGAAAATTAGTTTTTGAATAATTTACTATAGAAAAGGCAATCCCTGGCGCACATAAAATTTGTGACAGTATAAAATTAGTTTTTGAATAATTTACTATAGAAAAGGCAATCCCTGGCGCAATTAAAATTTGTGACAGTTGAAAATTATTTTTTGAAAAATTTACTATATAAAAGGCAATCCCTGGCGTAATTAAAATTTGCGACAGTATAAAATTATTTTTTGAATAATTTACTATAGAAAAGGCAATCCCTGGCGCACATAAAATTTGTGACAGTATAAAATTAGTTTTTGAAAAATTTACTATATAAAAGGCAATCCCTGGCGCACATAAAATTTGCGACAGTTGAAAATTAGTTTTTGAATAATTTACTATAGAAAAGTCAATCCCTGGGATATTTAAAATTTGCGACAGTTGAAAATTAGTTTTTGAATAATTTACTATAGAAAAGGCAATCCCAGGGATATTTAAAATTTGCGACAGTATAAAATTATTTTTTGAATAATTTACTATAGAAAAGGCAATCCCTGGGATATTTAAAATTTGTGACAGTTGAAAATTAGTTTTTGAATAATTTACTATATAAAAGGCAATCCCTGGCGCAATTAAAATTTGTGACAGTATAAAATTAGTTTTTGAAAAATTTACTATAGAAAAGGCAATCCCTGGCGCACATAAAATTTGCGACAGTTGAAAATTAGTTTTTGAATAATTTACTATAGAAAAGTCAATCCCTGGCGCAATTAAAATTTGTGACAGTTGAAAATTAGTTTTTGAAAAATTTACTATAGAAAAGGCAATCCCTGGCGTAATTAAAATTTGCGACAGTATAAAATTAGTTTTTGAAAAATTTACTGTAGAAAAGGCAATCCCTGGGATATTTAAAATTTGCGACAGTATAAAATTAGTTTTTGAATAATTTACTATAGAAAAGTCAATCCCTGGCGCACATAAAATTTGCGACAGTATAAAATTAGTTTTTGAATAATTTACTATAGAAAAGTCAATCCCTGGCGCAATTAAAATTTGTGACAGTTGAAAATTAGTTTTTGAAAAATTTACTATAGAAAAGGCAATCCCTGGCGCACATAAAATTTGTGACAGCTGAAAATTATTTTTTGAATAATTTACTATAGAAAAGGCAATCCCTGGCGCAATTAAAATTTGCGACAGTATAAAATTATTTTTTGAATAATTTACTATAGAAAAGGCAATCCCTGGCGCACATAAAATTTGCGACAGTAGAAAATTAGTTTTTGAATAATTTACTATAGAAAAGGCAATCCCTGGCGCACATAAAATTTGTGACAGTATAAAATTAGTTTTTGAATAATTTACTATAGAAAAGGCAATCCCTGGCGTAATTAAAATTTGCGACAGTATAAAATTAGTTTTTGAATAATTTACTATAGAAAAGGCAATCCCTGGCGCACATAAAATTTGCGACAGTATAAAATTAGTTTTTGAAAAATTTACTATAGAAAAGGCAATCCCTGGCGCAATTAAAATTTGCGACAGTAGAAAATTAGTTTTTGAAAAATTTACTATATAAAAGGCAATCCCTGGGATATTTAAAATTTGCGACAGTAGAAAATTAGTTTTTGAATAATTTACTATATAAAAGGCAATCCCTGGCGTAATTAAAATTTGCGACAGTATAAAATTATTTTTTGAATAATTTACTATATAAAAGGCAATCCCTGGGATATTTAAAATTTGCGACAGTATAAAATTAGTTTTTGAAAAATTTACTATAGAAAAGGCAATCCCTGGCGCAATTAAAATTTGTGACAGTTGAAAATTATTTTTTGAATAATTTACTATAGAAAAGGCAATCCCTGGCGTAATTAAAATTTGCGACAGTATAAAATTAGTTTTTGAAAAATTTACTGTAGAAAAGGCAATCCCTGGGATATTTAAAATTTGCGACAGTATAAAATTAGTTTTTGAATAATTTACTATAGAAAAGGCAATCCCTGGCGCACATAAAATTTGTGACAGTTGAAAATTATTTTTTGAATAATTTACTATAGAAAAGGCAATCCCTGGCGCAATTAAAATTTGCGACAGTATAAAATTATTTTTTGAATAATTTACTATAGAAAAGGCAATCCCTGGCGCACATAAAATTTGCGACAGTAGAAAATTAGTTTTTGAATAATTTACTATAGAAAAGGCAATCCCTGGCGCACATAAAATTTGTGACAGTATAAAATTATTTTTTGAATAATTTACTGTAGAAAAGGCAATCCCTGGCGTAATTAAAATTTGCGACAGTAGAAAATTAGTTTTTGAAAAATTTACTATAGAAAAGGCAATCCCTGGCGTAATTAAAATTTGTGACAGTATAAAATTAGTTTTTGAATAATTTACTATAGAAAAGGCAATCCCTGGCGTAATTAAAATTTGCGACAGTAGAAAATTAGTTTTTGAAAAATTTACTATATAAAAGGCAATCCCTGGCGTAATTAAAATTTGTGACAGTATAAAATTAGTTTTTGAATAATTTACTATAGAAAAGGCAATCCCTGGCGTAATTAAAATTTGCGACAGTATAAAATTATTTTTTGAATAATTTACTATAGAAAAGGCAATCCCTGGCGCAATTAAAATTTGCGACAGTATAAAATTAGTTTTTGAAAAATTTACTATATAAAAGGCAATCCCTGGCGTAATTAAAATTTGCGACAGTAGAAAATTATTTTTTGAATAATTTACTATATAAAAGGCAATCCCTGGGATATTTAAAATTTGCGACAGTAGAAAATTAGTTTTTGAAAAATTTACTATAGAAAAGGCAATCCCTGGCGCACATAAAATTTGCGACAGTATAAAATTAGTTTTTGAAAAATTTACTATAGAAAAGGCAATCCCTGGCGCAATTAAAATTTGTGACAGTTGAAAATTAGTTTTTGAATAATTTACTATAGAAAAGTCAATCCCTGGCGCAATTAAAATTTGTGACAGTTGAAAATTAGTTTTTGAAAAATTTACTATAGAAAAGGCAATCCCTGGGATATTTAAAATTTGTGACAGTATAAAATTATTTTTTGAATAATTTACTATAGAAAAGGCAATCCCTGGGATATTTAAAATTTGCGACAGTATAAAATTAGTTTTTGAATAATTTACTATAGAAAAGGCAATCCCTGGGATATTTAAAATTTGTGACAGTTGAAAATTATTTTTTGAATAATTTACTATAGAAAAGGCAATCCCTGGCGCAATTAAAATTTGCGACAGTTGAAAATTAGTTTTTGAATAATTTACTATAGAAAAGTCAATCCCTGGCGCACATAAAATTTGCGACAGTATAAAATTATTTTTTGAATAATTTACTGTAGAAAAGGCAATCCCTGGCGTAATTCAAATTTGCGACAGTTGAAAATTATTTTTTGAATAATTTACTATAGAAAAGTCAATCCCTGGCGCACATAAAATTTGCGACAGTATAAAATTAGTTTTTGAAAAATTTACTATAGAAAAGTCAATCCCTGGCGCACATAAAATTTGCGACAGTTGAAAATTAGTTTTTGAATAATTTACTATAGAAAAGGCAATCCCTGGCGCAATTAAAATTTGCGACAGTATAAAATTAGTTTTTGAAAAATTTACTATAGAAAAGGCAATCCCTGGCGCACATAAAATTTGCGACAGTATAAAATTAGTTTTTGAAAAATTTACTATAGAAAAGGCAATCCCTGGCGCACATAAAATTTGTGACAGTTGAAAATTATTTTTTGAATAATTTACTGTAGAAAAGGCAATCCCTGGGATATTTAAAATTTGTGACAGTATAAAATTAGTTTTTGAATAATTTACTATAGAAAAGTCAATCCCTGGGATATTTAAAATTTGCGACAGTAGAAAATTATTTTTTGAATAATTTACTATAGAAAAGGCAATCCCTGGCGCAATTAAAATTTGCGACAGTATAAAATTAGTTTTTGAATAATTTACTATAGAAAAGGCAATCCCTGGGATATTTAAAATTTGTGACAGTATAAAATTATTTTTTGAATAATTTACTATAGAAAAGGCAATCCCTGGCGCAATTAAAATTTGCGACAGTATAAAATTAGTTTTTGAATAATTTACTATAGAAAAGGCAATCCCTGGGATATTTAAAATTTGCGACAGTATAAAATTATTTTTTGAATAATTTACTATAGAAAAGGCAATCCCTGGCGCACATAAAATTTGCGACAGTAGAAAATTATTTTTTGAATAATTTACTATAGAAAAGGCAATCCCTGGCGCACATAAAATTTGTGACAGTTGAAAATTATTTTTTGAATAATTTACTGTAGAAAAGGCAATCCCTGGGATATTTAAAATTTGCGACAGTAGAAAATTAGTTTTTGAATAATTTACTATAGAAAAGGCAATCCCTGGGATATTTAAAATTTGCGACAGTATAAAATTAGTTTTTGAAAAATTTATTTATTATTTAAATTATTCAAAAACTAATTTTCTACTGTCGCAAATTTTAAATATCCCAGGGATTGCCTTTTCTATAGTAAATTATTCAAAAACTAATTTTATACTGTCGCAAATTTTAAATATCCCAGGGATTGCCTTTTCTATAGTAAATTATTCAAAAACTAATTTTCTACTGTCGCAAATTTTAATTATCCCAGGGATGGCCTTTTCTACAGTAAATTATTCAAAAAATAATTTTCAACTGTCACAAATTTTATGTGCGCCAGGGATTGCCTTTTCTATAGTAAATTATTCAAAAAATAATTTTCTACTGTCGCAAATTTTATGTGCGCCAGGGATTGCCTTTTCTATAGTAAATTATTCAAAAAATAATTTTATACTGTCGCAAATTTTAAATATCCCAGGGATTGCCTTTTCTATAGTAAATTATTCAAAAACTAATTTTATACTGTCACAAATTTTATGTGCGCCAGGGATTGCCTTTTCTATAGTAAATTATTCAAAAAATAATTTTCTACTGTCGCAAATTTTATGTGCGCCAGGGATTGCCTTTTCTATAGTAAATTTGCGACAGTATAAAATTCGTTTTTGAATAATTTACTATAGAAAAGGCAATCCCTGGGATATTTAAAATTTGTGACAGTATAAAATTAGTTTTTGAATAATTTACTGTAGAAAAGGCAATCCCTGGCGCAATTAAAATTTGCGACAGTAGAAAATTAGTTTTTGAATAATTTACTATAGAAAAGTCAATCCCTGGGATATTTAAAATTTGCGACAGTATAAAATTAGTTTTTGAATAATTTACTATAGAAAAGGCAATCCCTGGGATATTTAAAATTTGCGACAGTATAAAATTAGTTTTTGAAAAATTTACTGTAGAAAAGGCAATCCCTGGCGCAATTAAAATTTGCGACAGTAGAAAATTAGTTTTTGAATAATTTACTATAGAAAAGTCAATCCCTGGGATATTTAAAATTTGCGACAGTAGAAAATTAGTTTTTGAATAATTTACTATAGAAAAGGCAATCCCTGGGATATTTAAAATTTGCGACAGTATAAAATTAGTTTTTGAATAATTTACTATAGAAAAGGCAATCCCTGGCGCACATAAAATTTGTGACAGTTGAAAATTAGTTTTTGAATAATTTACTATATAAAAGGCAATCCCTGGGATATTTAAAATTTGCGACAGTATAAAATTAGTTTTTGAAAAATTTACTATAGAAAAGGCAATCCCTGGGATATTTAAAATTTGCGACAGTAGAAAATTAGTTTTTGAATAATTTACTATAGAAAAGTCAATCCCTGGCGCAATTAAAATTTGTGACAGTATAAAATTAGTTTTTGAATAATTTACTATAGAAAAGTCAATCCCTGGCGCAATTAAAATTTGTGACAGTTGAAAATTAGTTTTTGAAAAATTTACTATAGAAAAGGTAATCCCTGGGATATTTAAAATTTGTGACAGTATAAAATTAGTTTTTGAATAATTTACTATAGAAAAGGCAATCCCTGGCGCAATTAAAATTTGTGACAGTATAAAATTAGTTTTTGAATAATTTACTATAGAAAAGGCAATCCCTGGGATATTTAAAATTTGCGACAGTAGAAAATTAGTTTTTGAATAATTTACTATAGAAAAGGCAATCCCTGGCACAATTAAAATTTGCGACAGTATAAAATTAGTTTTTGAATAATTTACTATAGAAAAGGCAATCCCTGGCGTATTTAAAATTTGCGACAGTAGAAAATTAGTTTTTGAATAATTTACTATATAAAAGGCAATCCCTGGCGTAATTAAAATTTGCGACAGTAGAAAATTAGTTTTTGAATAATTTACTATAGAAAAGTCAATCCCTGGGATATTTAAAATTTGCGACAGTAGAAAATTAGTTTTTGAATAATTTACTATAGAAAAGGCAATCCCTGGGATATTTAAAATTTGCGACAGTATAAAATTAGTTTTTGAATAATTTACTATAGAAAAGGCAATCCCTGGCGCACATAAAATTTGTGACAGTATAAAATTAGTTTTTGAAAAATTTACTATAGAAAAGGCAATCCCTGGGATATTTAAAATTTGCGACAGTTGAAAATTATTTTTTGAATAATTTACTATAGAAAAGTCAATCCCTGGGATATTTAAAATTTGCGACAGTAGAAAATTAGTTTTTGAATAATTTACTATAGAAAAGTCAATCCCTGGGATATTTAAAATTTGCGACAGTAGAAAATTAGTTTTTGAATAATTTACTATAGAAAAGTCAATCCCTGGCGCAATTAAAATTTGTGACAGTATAAAATTAGTTTTTGAATAATTTACTATAGAAAAGGCAATCCCTGGCGCACATAAAATTTGTGACAGTTGAAAATTAGTTTTTGAATAATTTACTATATAAAAGGCAATCCCTGGGATATTTAAAATTTGCGACAGTATAAAATTAGTTTTTGAAAAATTTACTATAGAAAAGGCAATCCCTGGCGCAATTAAAATTTGTGACAGTATAAAATTAGTTTTTGAATAATTTACTATAGAAAAGGCAATCCCTGGGATATTTAAAATTTGTGACAGTATAAAATTAGTTTTTGAATAATTTACTATAGAAAAGGCAATCCCTGGCGTATTTAAAATTTGCGACAGTAGAAAATTAGTTTTTGAATAATTTACTATATAAAAGGCAATCCCTGGCGTAATTAAAATTTGCGACAGTAGAAAATTAGTTTTTGAATAATTTACTATAGAAAAGTCAATCCCTGGCGCAATTAAAATTTGTGACAGTAGAAAATTAGTTTTTGAATAATTTACTATAGAAAAGGCAATCCCTGGCGCACATAAAATTTGTGACAGTATAAAATTAGTTTTTGAATAATTTACTATAGAAAAGGCAATCCCTGGGATATTTAAAATTTGCGACAGTAGAAAATTAGTTTTTGAATAATTTACTATAGAAAAGTCAATCCCTGGCGCAATTAAAATTTGCGACAGTTGAAAATTAGTTTTTGAAAAATTTACTATAGAAAAGGCAATCCCTGGGATATTTAAAATTTGTGACAGTATAAAATTAGTTTTTGAATAATTTACTATAGAAAAGGCAATCCCTGGGATATTTAAAATTTGCGACAGTATAAAATTATTTTTTGAATAATTTACTATAGAAAAGGCAATCCCTGGCGCACATAAAATTTGCGACAGTAGAAAATTATTTTTTGAATAATTTACTATAGAAAAGGCAATCCCTGGCGCACATAAAATTTGTGACAGTTGAAAATTAGTTTTTGAATAATTTACTATAGAAAAGGCAATCCCTGGCGCACATAAAATTTGCGACAGTATAAAATTAGTTTTTGAATAATTTACTATAGAAAAGGCAATCCCTGGCGCACATAAAATTTGCGACAGTATAAAATTATTTTTTGAATAATTTACTATAGAAAAGGCAATCCCTGGCGCAATTAAAATTTGCGACAGTATAAAATTAGTTTTTGAATAATTTACTATAGAAAAGGCAATCCCTGGGATATTTAAAATTTGCGACAGTAGAAAATTATTTTTTGAATAATTTACTATAGAAAAGGCAATCCCTGGCGCACATAAAATTTGCGACAGTAGAAAATTATTTTTTGAATAATTTACTATAGAAAAGGCAATCCCTGGCGCACATAAAATTTGTGACAGTTGAAAATTATTTTTTGAATAATTTACTGTAGAAAAGGCAATCCCTGGGATATTTAAAATTTGCGACAGTAGAAAATTAGTTTTTGAATAATTTACTATAGAAAAGGCAATCCCTGGGATATTTAAAATTTGCGACAGTATAAAATTATTTTTTGAATAATTTACTATAGAAAAGGCAATCCCTGGGATATTTAAAATTTGCGACAGTATAAAATTAGTTTTTGAATAATTTACTATATAAAAGGCAATCCCTGGCGCAATTAAAATTTGCGACAGTATAAAATTAGTTTTTGAATAATTTACTATAGAAAAGGCAATCCCTGGGATATTTAAAATTTGTGACAGTATAAAATTAGTTTTTGAATAATTTACTATAGAAAAGGCAATCCCTGGGATATTTAAAATTTGTGACAGTTGAAAATTATTTTTTGAATAATTTACTATAGAAAAGTCAATCCCTGGCGCACATAAAATTTGCGACAGTATAAAATTAGTTTTTGAAAAATTTACTATATAAAAGGCAATCCCTGGCGTAATTAAAATTTGCGACAGTATAAAATTATTTTTTGAATAATTTACTATAGAAAAGGCAATCCCTGGCGCAATTAAAATTTGTGACAGTATAAAATTAGTTTTTGAATAATTTACTATAGAAAAGGCAATCCCTGGCGCAATTAAAATTTGTGACAGTATAAAATTAGTTTTTGAATAATTTACTATAGAAAAGGCAATCCCTGGCGTAATTAAAATTTGCGACAGTATAAAATTATTTTTTGAATAATTTACTATAGAAAAGGCAATCCCTGGCGCAATTAAAATTTGTGACAGTATAAAATTAGTTTTTGAATAATTTACTATAGAAAAGGCAATCCCTGGGATATTTAAAATTTGTGACAGTATAAAATTAGTTTTTGAAAAATTTACTATAGAAAAGTCAATCCCTGGCGCACATAAAATTTGCGACAGTTGAAAATTATTTTTTGAATAATTTACTGTAGAAAAGGCAATCCCTGGGATATTTAAAATTTGCGACAGTATAAAATTAGTTTTTGAATAATTTACTATAGAAAAGGCAATCCCTGGCGCAATTAAAATTTGCGACAGTATAAAATTATTTTTTGAATAATTTACTATAGAAAAGGCAATCCCTGGCGCAATTAAAATTTGTGACAGTATAAAATTATTTTTTGAATAATTTACTATAGAAAAGTCAATCCCTGGCGCACATAAAATTTGCGACAGTTGAAAATTATTTTTTGAATAATTTACTATAGAAAAGGCAATCCCTGGGATATTTAAAATTTGCGACAGTATAAAATTAGTTTTTGAATAATTTACTATAGAAAAGGCAATCCCTGGCGTAATTAAAATTTGCGACAGTATAAAATTAGTTTTTGAATAATTTACTATAGAAAAGGCAATCCCTGGCGCAATTAAAATTTGCGACAGTATAAAATTAGTTTTTGAAAAATTTACTATATAAAAGGCAATCCCTGGCGCAATTAAAATTTGTGACAGTATAAAATTAGTTTTTGAATAATTTACTATAGAAAAGGCAATCCCTGGCGCAATTAAAATTTGTGACAGTTCAAAATTAGTTTTTGAATAATTTACTATAGAAAAGGCAATCCCTGGCGCACATAAAATTTGCGACAGTATAAAATTATTTTTTGAATAATTTACTATATAAAAGGCAATCCCTGGGATATTTAAAATTTGCGACAGTAGAAAATTAGTTTTTGAATAATTTACTATAGAAAAGGCAATCCCTGGCGCACATAAAATTTGCGACAGTATAAAATTAGTTTTTGAAAAATTTACTATATAAAAGGCAATCCCTGGGATATTTAAAATTTGCGACAGTAGAAAATTATTTTTTGAATAATTTACTATAGAAAAGTCAATCCCTGGCGCAATTAAAATTTGTGACAGTTGAAAATTAGTTTTTGAATAATTTACTATAGAAAAGGCAATCCCTGGGATATTTAAAATTTGCGACAGTAGAAAATTATTTTTTGAATAATTTACTATAGAAAAGGCAATCCCTGGCGCAATTAAAATTTGTGACAGTTGAAAATTATTTTTTGAAAAATTTACTATATAAAAGGCAATCCCTGGCGCAATTAAAATTTGCGACTGTTGAAAATTATTTTTTGAATAATTTACTATAGAAAAGGCAATCCCTGGCGCAATTAAAATTTGCGACAGTTGAAAATTATTTTTTGAATAATTTACTATAGAAAAGTCAATCCCTGGCGCACATAAAATTTGCGACAGTATAAAATTAGTTTTTGAAAAATTTACTATATAAAAGGCAATCCCTGGCGCAATTAAAATTTGCGACAGTATAAAATTATTTTTTGAATAATTTACTATAGAAAAGGCAATCCCTGGCGCAATTAAAATTTGCGACAGTATAAAATTAGTTTTTGAATAATTTACTATAGAAAAGTCAATCCCTGGCGCAATTAAAATTTGTGACAGTTGAAAATTAGTTTTTGAATAATTTACTATAGAAAAGTCAATCCCTGGGATATTTAAAATTTGCGACAGTATAAAATAAGTTTTTGAATAATTTACTATAGAAAAGGCAATCCCTGGCGCACATAAAATTTGTGACAGTTGAAAATTATTTTTTGAATAATTTACTATTGAAAAGGCAATCCCTGGCGCAATTAAAATTTGCGACAGTATAAAATTATTTTTTGAATAATTTACTATAGAAAAGGCAATCCCTGGCGCACATAAAATTTGCGACAGTAGAAAATTAGTTTTTGAATAATTTACTATAGAAAAGGCAATCCCTGGCGCACATAAAATTTGTGACAGTATAAAATTATTTTTTGAATAATTTACTGTAGAAAAGGCAATCCCTGGCGTAATTAAAATTTGCGACAGTAGAAAATTAGTTTTTGAAAAATTTACTATAGAAAAGGCAATCCCTGGCGTAATTAAAATTTGTGACAGTATAAAATTAGTTTTTGAATAATTTACTATAGAAAAGGCAATCCCTGGCGTAATTAAAATTTGCGACAGTAGAAAATTAGTTTTTGAAAAATTTACTATATAAAAGGCAATCCCTGGCGTAATTAAAATTTGTGACAGTATAAAATTAGTTTTTGAATAATTTACTATAGAAAAGGCAATCCCTGGCGTAATTAAAATTTGTGACAGTTGAAAATTAGTTTTTGAATAATTTACTATAGAAAAGGCAATCCCTGGCGCACATAAAATTTGCGACAGTATAAAATTATTTTTTGAATAATTTACTATATAAAAGGCAATCCCTGGGATATTTAAAATTTGCGACAGTAGAAAATTAGTTTTTGAATAATTTACTATAGAAAAGGCAATCCCTGGCGCACATAAAATTTGCGACAGTAGAAAATTATTTTTTGAATAATTTACTATAGAAAAGGCAATCCCTGGGATATTTAAAATTTGCGACAGTAGAAAATTATTTTTTGAATAATTTACTATAGAAAAGTCAATCCCTGGCGCAATTAAAATTTGTGACAGTTGAAAATTATTTTTTGAATAATTTACTATAGAAAAGGCAATCCCTGGCGCACATAAAATTTGTGACAGTATAAAATTAGTTTTTGAATAATTTACTATAGAAAAGGCAATCCCTGGCGCACATAAAATTTGCGACAGTATAAAATTAGTTTTTGAATAATTTACTATAGAAAAGGCAATCCCTGGCGCAATTAAAATTTGCGACAGTATAAAATTAGTTTTTGAATAATTTACTATAGAAAAGGCAATCACTGGCGCACATAAAATTTGTGACAGTTGAAAATTATTTTTTGAATAATTTACTATAGAAAAGGCAATCCCTGGCGCAATTAAAATTTGCGACAGTATAAAATTATTTTTTGAATAATTTACTATAGAAAAGGCAATCCCTGGGATATTTAAAATTTGCGACAGTATAAAATTATTTTTTGAATAATTTACTATAGAAAAGGCAATCCCTGGGATATTTAAAATTTGCGACAGTATAAAATTAGTTTTTGAAAAATTTACTATATAAAAGGCAATCCCAGGGATATTTAAAATTTGCGACAGTAGAAAATTATTTTTTGAATAATTTACTATAGAAAAGTCAATCCCTGGCGCACATAAAATTTGCGACAGTATAAAATTAGTTTTTGAATAATTTACTATAGAAAAGGCAATCCCTGGCGCACATAAAATTTGCGACAGTAGAAAATTAGTTTTTGAATAATTTACTATAGAAAAGGCAATCCCTGGCGTAATTAAAATTTGCGACAGTAGAAAATTAGTTTTTGAAAAATTTACTATATAAAAGGCAATCCCTGGCGTAATTAAAATTTGCGACAGTAGAAAATTAGTTTTTGAAAAATTTACTATAGAAAAGGCAATCCCTGGCGCAATTAAAATTTGCGACAGTAGAAAATTAGTTTTTGAAAAATTTACTGTAGAAAAGGCAATCCCTGGCGCAATTAAAATTTGCGACAGTATAAAATTAGTTTTTGAATAATTTACTATAGAAAAGGCAATCCCTGGCGCACATAAAATTTGTGACAGTTGAAAATTATTTTTTGAATAATTTACTATAGAAAAGGCAACCCCTGGCGCAATTAAAATTTGCGACAGTATAAAATTATTTTTTGAATAATTTACTATAGAAAAGGCAATCCCTGGAGCACATAAAATTTGCGACAGTAGAAAATTAGTTTTTGAATAATTTACTATAGAAAAGGCAATCCCTGGCGCACATAAAATTTGTGACAGTATAAAATTAGTTTTTGAATAATTTACTATAGAAAAGGCAATCCCTGGGATATTTAAAATTTGCGACAGTATAAAATTAGTTTTTGAATAATTTACTATATAAAAGGCAATCCCTGGCGCACATAAAATTTGCGACAGTATAAAATTAGTTTTTGAATAATTTACTATAGAAAAGGCAATCCCTGGCGCACATAAAATTTGCGACAGTAGAAAATTAGTTTTTGAATAATTTACTATAGAAAAGGCAATCCCTGGCGTAATTAAAATTTGCGACAGTATAAAATTAGTTTTTGAATAATTTACTATATAAAAGGCAATCCCTGGGATATTTAAAATTTGCGACAGTAGAAAATTATTTTTTGAATAATTTACTATAGAAAAGGCAATCCCTGGGATATTTAAAATTTGCGACAGTATAAAATTAGTTTTTGAAAAATTTACTATATAAAAGGCAATCCCTGGGATATTTAAAATTTGCGACAGTAGAAAATTATTTTTTGAATAATTTACTATAGAAAAGTCAATCCCTGGCGCAATTAAAATTTGTGACAGTTGAAAATTAGTTTTTGAATAATTTACTATATAAAAGGCAATCCCTGGCGCAATTAAAATTTGTGACAGTAGAAAATTAGTTTTTGAAAAATTTACTGTAGAAAAGGCAATCCCTGGCGCAATTAAAATTTGTGACAGTTGAAAATTATTTTTTGAATAATTTACTATAGAAAAGTCAATCCCTGGCGCAATTAAAATTTGTGACAGTTGAAAATTATTTTTTGAATAATTTACTATAGAAAAGGCAATCCCTGGCGCAATTAAAATTTGTGACAGTAGAAAATTAGTTTTTGAATAATTTACTATAGAAAAGGCAATCCCTGGGATATTTAAAATTTGCGACAGTAGAAAATTATTTTTTGAATAATTTACTATATAAAAGGCAATCCCTGGCGCAATTAAAATTTGCGACAGTATAAAATTAGTTTTTGAATAATTTACTATAGAAAAGGCAATCCCTGGGATATTTAAAATTTGCGACAGTAAAAAATTAGTTTTTGAATAATTTACTATAGAAAAGCAATCCCTGGGATATTTAAAATTTGCGACAGTAGAAAATTAGTTTTTGAAAAATTTACTATATAAAAGGCAATCCCTGGGATATTTAAAATTTGCGACAGTATAAAATTAGTTTTTGAATAATTTACTATAGAAAAGGCAATCCCTGGGATATTTAAAATTTGCGACAGTATAAAATTAGTTTTTGAATAATTTACTATAGAAAAGGCAATCCCTGGCGCACATAAAATTTGCGACAGTATAAAATTAGTTTTTGAATAATTTACTATAGAAAAGGCAATCCCTGGCGCAATTAAAATTTGCGACAGTATAAAATTAGTTTTTGAATAATTTACTATAGAAAAGGCAATCCCTGGCGCACATAAAATTTGTGACAGTTGAAAATTATTTTTTGAATAATTTACTATAGAAAAGGCAATCCCTGGCGCAATTAAAATTTGCGACAGTATAAAATTATTTTTTGAATAATTTACTATAGAAAAGGCAATCCCTGGGATATTTAAAATTTGCGACAGTATAAAATTAGTTTTTGAATAATTTACTATAGAAAAGGCAAACCCTGGGATATTTAAAATTTGCGACAGTATAAAATTAGTTTTTGAATAATTTACTATAGAAAAGGCAATCCCTGGCGCAATTAAAATTTGCGACAGTATAAAATTATTTTTTGAATAATTTACTATAGAAAAGGCAATCCCTGGGATATTTAAAATTTGCGACAGTATAAAATTAGTTTTTGAATAATTTACTATAGAAAAGGCAATCCCTGGGATATTTAAAATTTGCGACAGTATAAAATTAGTTTTTGAATAATTTACTATAGAAAAGGCAATCCCTGGCGCACATAAAATTTGTGACAGTATAAAATTAGTTTTTGAATAATTTACTATAGAAAAGGCAATCCCTGGCGCACATAAAATTTGCGACAGTATAAAATTATTTTTTGAATAATTTACTATAGAAAAGGCAATCCCTGGGATATTTAAAATTTGCGACAGTATAAAATTAGTTTTTGAATAATTTACTATAGAAAAGGCAATCCCTGGCGTAATTAAAATTTGCGACAATATAAAATTAGTTTTTGAATAATTTACTATAGAAAAGGCAATCCCTGGCGCAATTAAAATTTGCGACAGTATAAAATTAGTTTTTGAAAAATTTACTATATAAAAGGCAATCCCTGGCGTAATTAAAATTTGCGACAGTATAAAATTATTTTTTGAATAATTTACTATAGAAAAGGCAATCCCTGGCGCAATTAAAATTTGTGACAGTATAAAATTAGTTTTTGAATAATTTACTATAGAAAAGGCAATCCCTGGCGCAATTAAAATTTGCGACAGTAGAAAATTATTTTTTGAATAATTTACTATAGAAAAGGCAATCCCTGGCGCAATTAAAATTTGTGACAGTATAAAATTATTTTTTGAATAATTTACTGTAGAAAAGGCAATCCCTGGCGTAATTAAAATTTGCGACAGTATAAAATTATTTTTTGAATAATTTACTATAGAAAAGGCAATCCCTGGCGCACATAAAATTTGTGACAGTTGAAAATTATTTTTTGAATAATTTACTGTAGAAAAGGCAATCCCTGGCGCAATTAAAATTTGCGACAGTATAAAATTATTTTTTGAATAATTTACTATAGAAAAGTCAATCCCTGGCGCACATAAAATTTGCGACAGTAAAAAATTATTTTTTGAATAATTTACTATAGAAAAGTCAATCCCTGGCGCAATTAAAATTTGCGACAGTAGAAAATTAGTTTTTGAAAAATTTACTATATAAAAGGCAATCCCTGGGATATTTAAAATTTGCGACAGTATAAAATTAGTTTTTGAATAATTTACTATAGAAAAGGCAATCCCTGGGATGTTTAAAATTTGCGACAGTATAAAATTAGTTTTTGAATAATTTACTATAGAAAAGGCAATCCCTGGCGCACATAAAATTTGCGACAGTATAAAATTAGTTTTTGAATAATTTACTATAGAAAAGGCAATCCCTGGCGCAATTAAAATTTGCGACAGTATAAAATTAGTTTTTGAATAATTTACTATAGAAAAGGCAATCCCTGGCGCACATAAAATTTGTGACAGTTGAAAATTATTTTTTGAATAATTTACTATAGAAAAGGCAATCCCTGGCGCAATTAAAATTTGCGACAGTATAAAATTATTTTTTGAATAATTTACTATAGAAAAGGCAATCCCTGGGATATTTAAAATTTGCGACAGTATAAAATTATTTTTTGAATAATTTACTATAGAAAAGGCAATCCCTGGGATATTTAAAATTTGCGACAGTATAAAATTAGTTTTTGAATAATTTACTATATAAAAGGCAATCCCTGGGATATTTAAAATTTGCGACAGTAGAAAATTATTTTTTGAATAATTTACTATAGAAAAGGCAATCCCTGGCGCAATTAAAATTTGCGACAGTATAAAATTAGTTTTTGAATAATTTACTATAGAAAAGGCAATCCCTGGGATATTTAAAATTTGCGACAGTATAAAATTAGTTTTTGAATAATTTACTATAGAAAAGGCAATCCCTGGCGTAATTAAAATTTGCGACAGTATAAAATTAGTTTTTGAATAATTTACTATAGAAAAGGCAATCCCTGGCGCAATTAAAATTTGCGACAGTATAAAATTAGTTTTTGAATAATTTACTATATAAAAGGCAATCCCTGGCGCAATTAAAATTTGTGACAGTATAAAATTATTTTTTGAATAATTTACTATAGAAAAGGCAATCCCTGGGATATTTAAAATTTGTGACAGTTGAAAATTAGTTTTTGAATAATTTACTATATAAAAGGCAATCCCTGGCGCAATTAAAATTTGCGACAGTATAAAATTAGTTTTTGAATAATTTACTATATAAAAGGCAATCCCTGGGATATTTAAAATTTGCGACAGTATAAAATTAGTTTTTGAAAAATTTACTATAGAAAAGGCAATCCCTGGCGCACATAAAATTTGCGACAGTAGAAAATTATTTTTTGAATAATTTACTATAGAAAAGGCAATCCCTGGGATATTTAAAATTTGCGACAGTAGAAAATTATTTTTTGAATAATTTACTATAGAAAAGGCAATCCCTGGCGCAATTAAAATTTGCGACAGTATAAAATTAGTTTTTGAATAATTTACTATAGAAAAGGCAATCCCTGGGATATTTAAAATTTGCGACAGTAGAAAATTATTTTTTGAATAATTTACTATAGAAAAGGCAATCCCTGGCGCAATTAAAATTTGTGACAGTTGAAAATTATTTTTTGAAAAATTTACTATATAAAAGGCAATCCCTGGCGCAATTAAAATTTGCGACAGTTGAAAATTATTTTTTGAATAATTTACTATAGAAAAGGCAATCCCTGGCGCAATTAAAATTTGCGACAGTATAAAATTAGTTTTTGAATAATTTACTATAGAAAAGGCAATCCCTGGCGCACATAAAATTTGTGACAGTTGAAAATTATTTTTTGAATAATTTACTATAGAAAAGGCAATCCCTGGCGCACATAAAATTTGTGACAGTATAAAATTAGTTTTTGAATAATTTACTATAGAAAAGGCAATCCCTGGGATATTTAAAATTTGCGACAGTAGAAAATTAGTTTTTGAATAATTTACTATAGAAAAGGCAATCCCTGGCGCACATAAAATTTGTGACAGTTGAAAATTATTTTTTGAATAATTTACTATAGAAAAGGCAATCCCTGGCGCAATTAAAATTTGCGACAGTATAAAATTAGTTTTTGAATAATTTACTATAGAAAAGGCAATCCCTGGGATATTTAAAATTTGCGACAGTAGAAAATTATTTTTTGAATAATTTACTATAGAAAAGGCAATCCCTGGCGCACATAAAATTTGCGACAGTAGAAAATTATTTTTTGAATAATTTACTATATAAAAGGCAATCCCTGGCGCACATAAAATTTGCGACAGTATAAAATTAGTTTTTGAAAAATTTACTATATAAAAGGCAATCCCTGGCGCACATAAAATTTGCGACAGTATAAAATTAGTTTTTGAATAATTTACTATAGAAAAGGCAATCCCTGGCGCACATAAAATTTGCGACAGTATAAAATTAGTTTTTGAAAAATTTACTGTAGAAAAGGCAATCCCTGGGATATTTAAAATTTGCGACAGTAGAAAATTAGTTTTTGAATAATTTACTATAGAAAAGGCAATCCCTGGGATATTTACAATTTGCGACAGTATAAAATTAGTTTTTGAATAATTTACTATAGAAAAGGCAATCCCTGGGATATTTAAAATTTGCGACAGTAGAAAATTATTTTTTGAATAATTTACTATAGAAAAGGCAATCCCTGGCGCAATTAAAATTTGCGACAGTATAAAATTAGTTTTTGAATAATTTACTATAGAAAAGGCAATCCCTGGGATATTTAAAATTTGCGACAGTATAAAATTATTTTTTGAATAATTTACTATAGAAAAGTCAATCCCTGGCGCACATAAAATTTGCGACAGTAAAAAATTATTTTTTGAATAATTTACTATAGAAAAGTCAATCCCTGGCGCAATTAAAATTTGTGACAGTTGAAAATTATTTTTTGAATAATTTACTGTAGAAAAGGCAATCCCTGGGATATTTAAAATTTGCGACAGTAGAAAATTAGTTTTTGAATAATTTACTATAGAAAAGGCAATCCCTGGGATATTTAAAATTTGCGACAGTATAAAATTAGTTTTTGAAAAATTTACTATAGAAAAGGCAATCCCTGGCGCACATAAAATTTGCGACAGTATAAAATTAGTTTTTGAAAAATTTACTATAGAAAAGGCAATCCCTGGCGCACATAAAATTTGCGACAGTATAAAATTAGTTTTTGAAAAATTTACTATATAAAAGGCAATCCCTGGCGTAATTAAAATTTGCGACAGTATAAAATTAGTTTTTGAAAAATTTACTATATAAAAGGCAATCCCTGGCGTAATTAAAATTTGCGACAGTATAAAATTATTTTTTGAATAATTTACTATAGAAAAGGCAATCCCTGGCGCACATAAAATTTGCGACAGTATAAAATTAGTTTTTGAAAAATTTACTATATAAAAGGCAATCCCTGGCGTAATTAAAATTTGCGACAGTATAAAATTAGTTTTTGAAAAATTTACTATATAAAAGGCAATCCCTGGCGTAATTAAAATTTGCGACAGTATAAAATTAGTTTTTGAAAAATTTACTATAGAAAAGGCAATCCCTGGCGCACATAAAATTTGCGACAGTATAAAATTAGTTTTTGAAAAATTTACTATAGAAAAGGCAATCCCTGGCGCACATAAAATTTGCGACAGTATAAAATTAGTTTTTGAAAAATTTACTATATAAAAGGCAATCCCTGGCGTAATTAAAATTTGCGACAGTATAAAATTATTTTTTGAATAATTTACTATAGAAAAGGCAATCCCTGGCGCAATTAAAATTTGCGACAGTATAAAATTAGTTTTTGAAAAATTTACTATATAAAAGGCAATCCCTGGCGTAATTAAAATTTGCGACAGTAGAAAATTATTTTTTGAATAATTTACTGTAGAAAAGGCAATCCCTGGGATATTTAAAATTTGCGACAGTAGAAAATTATTTTTTGAATAATTTACTATAGAAAAGGCAATCCCTGGCGCAATTAAAATTTGCGACAGTATAAAATTATTTTTTGAATAATTTACTATAGAAAAGTCAATCCCTGGCGCACATAAAATTTGCGACAGTAAAAAATTATTTTTTGAATAATTTACTATAGAAAAGTCAATACCTGGCGCAATTAAAATTTGTGACAGTTGAAAATTATTTTTTGAATAATTTACTATAGAAAAGGCAATCCCTGGCGCAATTAAAATTTGCGACAGTATAAAATTAGTTTTTGAAAAATTTACTATAGAAAAGGCAATCCCTGGCGCAATTAAAATTTGTGACAGTTGAAAATTATTTTTTGAATAATTTACTATAGAAAAGGCAATCCCTGGCGTAATTAAAATTTGCGACAGTATAAAATTATTTTTTGAATAATTTACTGTAGAAAAGGCAATCCCTGGCGCACATAAAATTTGCGACAGTATAAAATTAGTTTTTGAAAAATTTACTATAGAAAAGGCAATCCCTGGCGCACATAAAATTTGCGACAGTATAAAATTAGTTTTTGAAAAATTTACTATATAAAAGGCAATCCCTGGCGTAATTAAAATTTGCGACAGTATAAAATTATTTTTTGAATAATTTACTATAGAAAAGGCAATCCCTGGCGCAATTAAAATTTGCGACAGTATAAAATTAGTTTTTGAAAAATTTACTATATAAAAGGCAATCCCTGGCGCAATTAAAATTTGCGACAGTAGAAAATTAGTTTTTGAATAATTTACTGTAGAAAAGGCAATCCCTGGGATATTTAAAATTTGCGACAGTATAAAATTAATTTTTGAATAATTTACTATAGAAAAGGCAATCCCTGGCGCAATTAAAATTTGCGACAGTATAAAATTAGTTTTTGAAAAATTTACTATAGAAAAGGCAATCCCTGGCGCACATAAAATTTGCGACAGTATAAAATTAGTTTTTGAAAAATTTACTATATAAAAGGCAATCCCTGGCGTAATTAAAATTTGCGACAGTATAAAATTATTTTTTGAATAATTTACTATAGAAAAGTCAATCCCTGGCGCAATTAAAATTTGTGACAGTTGAAAATTATTTTTTGAATAATTTACTATAGAAAAGGCAATCCCTGGCGCAATTAAAATTTGCGACAGTATAAAATTAGTTTTTGAAAAATTTACTATAGAAAAGGCAATCCCTGGCGCAATTAAAATTTGTGACAGTTGAAAATTATTTTTTGAATAATTTACTATAGAAAAGGCAATCCCTGGCGTAATTAAAATTTGCGACAGTATAAAATTATTTTTTGAATAATTTACTGTAGAAAAGGCAATCCCTGGCGCACATAAAATTTGCGACAGTATAAAATTAGTTTTTGAAAAATTTACTATAGAAAAGGCAATCCCTGGCGCACATAAAATTTGCGACAGTATAAAATTAGTTTTTGAAAAATTTACTATATAAAAGGCAATCCCTGGCGTAATTAAAATTTGCGACAGTATAAAATTAGTTTTTGAATAATTTACTATAGAAAAGGCAATCCCTGGCGCACATAAAATTTGTGACAGTTGAAAATTATTTTTTGAATAATTTACTATAGAAAAGGCAATCCCTGGCGCAATTAAAATTTGCGACAGTAGAAAATTATTTTTTGAATAATTTACTGTAGAAAAGGCAATCCCTGGGATATTTAAAATTTGCGACAGTATAAAATTAGTTTTTGAAAAATTTACTATAGAAAAGGCAATCCCTGGCGCACATAAAATTTGCGACAGTATAAAATTAGTTTTTGAAAAATTTACTATAGAAAAGGCAATCCCTGGCGCACATAAAATTTGCGACAGTATAAAATTAGTTTTTGAAAAATTTACTATATAAAAGGCAATCCCTGGCGTAATTAAAATTTGCGACACTATAAAATTAGTTTTTGAAAAATTTACTATAGAAAAGGCAATCCCTGGCGCACATAAAATTTGCGACAGTATAAAATTAGTTTTTGAAAAATTTACTATAGAAAAGGCAATCCCTGGCGCACATAAAATTTGCGACAGTATAAAATTATTTTTTGAATAATTTACTATATAAAAGGCAATCCCTGGCGTAATTAAAATTTGCGACAGTATAAAATTAGTTTTTGAAAAATTTACTATATAAAAGGCAATCCCTGGCGTAATTAAAATTTGCGACAGTATAAAATTAGTTTTTGAAAAATTTACTATAGAAAAGGCAATCCCTGGCGCACATAAAATTTGCGACAGTATAAAATTAGTTTTTGAAAAATTTACTATAGAAAAGGCAATCCCTGGCGCACATAAAATTTGCGACAGTATAAAATTAGTTTTTGAAAAATTTACTATATAAAAGGCAATCCCTGGCGTAATTAAAATTTGCGACAGTATAAAATTATTTTTTGAATAATTTACTATAGAAAAGGCAATCCCTGGCGCAATTAAAATTTGCGACAGTATAAAATTAGTTTTTGAAAAATTTACTATATAAAAGGCAATCCCTGGCGTAATTAAAATTTGCGACAGTAGAAAATTATTTTTTGAATAATTTACTGTAGAAAAGGCAATCCCTGGGATATTTAAAATTTGCGACAGTAGAAAATTATTTTTTGAATAATTTACTATAGAAAAGGCAATCCCTGGCGCAATTAAAATTTGCGACAGTATAAAATTATTTTTTGAATAATTTACTATAGAAAAGTCAATCCCTGGCGCACATAAAATTTGCGACAGTAAAAAATTATTTTTTGAATAATTTACTATAGAAAAGTCAATACCTGGCGCAATTAAAATTTGTGACAGTTGAAAATTATTTTTTGAATAATTTACTATAGAAAAGGCAATCCCTGGCGCAATTAAAATTTGCGACAGTATAAAATTAGTTTTTGAAAAATTTACTATAGAAAAGGCAATCCCTGGCGCAATTAAAATTTGTGACAGTTGAAAATTATTTTTTGAATAATTTACTATAGAAAAGGCAATCCCTGGCGTAATTAAAATTTGCGACAGTATAAAATTATTTTTTGAATAATTTACTGTAGAAAAGGCAATCCCTGGCGCACATAAAATTTGCGACAGTATAAAATTAGTTTTTGAAAAATTTACTATAGAAAAGGCAATCCCTGGCGCACATAAAATTTGCGACAGTATAAAATTAGTTTTTGAAAAATTTACTATATAAAAGGCAATCCCTGGCGTAATTAAAATTTGCGACAGTATAAAATTATTTTTTGAATAATTTACTATAGAAAAGGCAATCCCTGGCGCAATTAAAATTTGCGACAGTATAAAATTAGTTTTTGAAAAATTTACTATATAAAAGGCAATCCCTGGCGCAATTAAAATTTGCGACAGTAGAAAATTAGTTTTTGAATAATTTACTGTAGAAAAGGCAATCCCTGGGATATTTAAAATTTGCGACAGTATAAAATTAATTTTTGAATAATTTACTATAGAAAAGGCAATCCCTGGCGCAATTAAAATTTGCGACAGTATAAAATTAGTTTTTGAAAAATTTACTATAGAAAAGGCAATCCCTGGCGCACATAAAATTTGCGACAGTATAAAATTAGTTTTTGAAAAATTTACTATATAAAAGGCAATCCCTGGCGTAATTAAAATTTGCGACAGTATAAAATTATTTTTTGAATAATTTACTATAGAAAAGTCAATCCCTGGCGCAATTAAAATTTGTGACAGTTGAAAATTATTTTTTGAATAATTTACTATAGAAAAGGCAATCCCTGGCGCAATTAAAATTTGCGACAGTATAAAATTAGTTTTTGAAAAATTTACTATAGAAAAGGCAATCCCTGGCGCAATTAAAATTTGTGACAGTTGAAAATTATTTTTTGAATAATTTACTATAGAAAAGGCAATCCCTGGCGTAATTAAAATTTGCGACAGTATAAAATTATTTTTTGAATAATTTACTGTAGAAAAGGCAATCCCTGGCGCACATAAAATTTGCGACAGTATAAAATTAGTTTTTGAAAAATTTACTATAGAAAAGGCAATCCCTGGCGCACATAAAATTTGCGACAGTATAAAATTAGTTTTTGAAAAATTTACTATATAAAAGGCAATCCCTGGCGTAATTAAAATTTGCGACAGTATAAAATTAGTTTTTGAATAATTTACTATAGAAAAGGCAATCCCTGGCGCACATAAAATTTGTGACAGTTGAAAATTATTTTTTGAATAATTTACTATAGAAAAGGCAATCCCTGGCGCAATTAAAATTTGCGACAGTAGAAAATTATTTTTTGAATAATTTACTGTAGAAAAGGCAATCCCTGGGATATTTAAAATTTGCGACAGTATAAAATTAGTTTTTGAATAATTTACTATAGAAAAGGCAATCCCTGGCGCAATTAAAATTTGCGACAGTATAAAATTAGTTTTTGAAAAATTTACTATAGAAAAGGCAATCCCTGGCGCACATAAAATTTGCGACAGTATAAAATTAGTTTTTGAAAAATTTACTATATAAAAGGCAATCCCTGGCGTAATTAAAATTTGCGACAGTATAAAATTAGTTTTTGAAAAATTTACTATAGAAAAGGCAATCCCTGGCGCAATTAAAATTTGTGACAGTATAAAATTAGTTTTTGAATAATTTACTATAGAAAAGGCAATCCCTGGCGCACATAAAATTTGTGACAGTATAAAATTAGTTTTTGAAAAATTTACTATATAAAAGGCAATCCCTGGCGCACATAAAATTTGTGACAGTTGAAAATTATTTTTTGAATAATTTACTATAGAAAAGGCAATCCCTGGCGCAATTAAAATTTGCGACAGTAAAAAATTATTTTTTGAATAATTTACTGTAGAAAAGGCAATCCCTGGGATATTTAAAATTTGCGACAGTATAAAATTAGTTTTTGAATAATTTACTATAGAAAAGGCAATCCCTGGCGCACATAAAATTTGCGACAGTATAAAATTATTTTTTGAATAATTTACTATAGAAAAGGCAATCCCTGGCGCAATTAAAATTTGTGACAGTAGAAAATTATTTTTTGAATAATTTACTATAGAAAAGGCAATCCCTGGCGCAATTAAAATTTGCGACAGTAGAAAATTAGTTTTTGAAAAATTTACTATATAAAAGGCAATCCCTGGCGTAATTAAAATTTGCGACAGTATAAAATTATTTTTTGAATAATTTACTGTAGAAAAGGCAATCCCTGGGATATTTAAAATTTGCGACAGTATAAAATTAGTTTTTGAAAAATTTACTATAGAAAAGGCAATCCCTGGCGCAATTAAAATTTGTGACAGTTGAAAATTATTTTTTGAATAATTTACTATAGAAAAGGCAATCCCTGGCGCAATTAAAATTTGCGCCAGTATAAAATTAGTTTTTGAAAAATTTACTATAGAAAAGGCAATCCCTGGCGCAATTAAAATTTGTGACAGTTGAAAATTATTTTTTGAATAATTTACTGTAGAAAAGGCAATCCCTGGCGTAATTAAAATTTGCGACAGTATAAAATTATTTTTTGAATAATTTACTATAGAAAAGGCAATCCCTGGCGCAATTAAAATTTGTGACAGTATAAAATTAGTTTTTGAATAATTTACTATAGAAAAGGCAATCCCTGGCGCAATTAAAATTTGCGACAGTAGAAAATTATTTTTTGAATAATTTACTATAGAAAAGGCAATCCCTGGGATATTTAAAATTTGCGACAGTAGAAAATTATTTTTTGAATAATTTACTATAGAAAAGGCAATCCCTGGCGCAATTAAAATTTGTGACAGTATAAAATTAGTTTTTGAAAAATTTACTATATAAAAGGCAATCCCTGGCGTAATTAAAATTTGCGACAGTATAAAATTATTTTTTGAATAATTTACTGTAGAAAAGGCAATCCCTGGCGCAATTAAAATTTGTGACAGTAGAAAATTATTTTTTGAATAATTTACTATAGAAAAGGCAATCCCTGGCGCAATTAAAATTTGCGACAGTAGAAAATTAGTTTTTGAAAAATTTACTATATAAAAGGCAATCCCTGGCGTAATTAAAATTTGCGACAGTATAAAATTATTTTTTGAATAATTTACTGTAGAAAAGGCAATCCCTGGGATATTTAAAATTTGCGACAGTATAAAATTAGTTTTTGAAAAATTTACTATAGAAAAGGCAATCCCTGGCGCAATTAAAATTTGCGACAGTATAAAATTAGTTTTTGAAAAATTTACTATAGAAAAGGCAATCCCTGGCGCACATAAAATTTGCGACAGTATAAAATTAGTTTTTGAAAAATTTACTATATAAAAGGCAATCCCTGGCGTAATTAAAATTTGCGACAGTATAAAATTAGTTTTTGAAAAATTTACTATAGAAAAGGCAATCCCTGGCGCAATTAAAATTTGTGACAGTATAAAATTAGTTTTTGAATAATTTACTATAGAAAAGGCAATCCCTGGCGCACATAAAATTTGTGACAGTATAAAATTAGTTTTTGAAAAATTTACTATATAAAAGGCAATCCCTGGCGCACATAAAATTTGTGACAGTTGAAAATTATTTTTTGAATAATTTACTATAGAAAAGGCAATCCCTGGCGCAATTAAAATTTGCGACAGTAGAAAATTATTTTTTGAATAATTTACTATAGAAAAGGCAATCCCTGGCGCACATAAAATTTGTGACAGTATAAAATTAGTTTTTGAAAAATTTACTATATAAAAGGCAATCCCTGGCGCACATAAAATTTGCGACAGTATAAAATTATTTTTTGAATAATTTACTGTAGAAAAGGCAATCCCTGGGATATTTAAAATTTGCGACAGTATAAAATTAGTTTTTGAAAAATTTACTATAGAAAAGGCAATCCCTGGCGCAATTAAAATTTGTGACAGTTGAAAATTAGTTTTTGAATAATTTACTATAGAAAAGGCAATCCCTGGCGCACATAAAATTTGTGACAGTATAAAATTAGTTTTTGAAAAATTTACTATATAAAAGGCAATCCCTGGCGCACATAAAATTTGCGACAGTATAAAATTATTTTTTGAATAATTTACTGTAGAAAAGGCAATCCCTGGGATATTTAAAATTTGCGACAGTATAAAATTAGTTTTTGAAAAATTTACTATAGAAAAGGCAATCCCTGGCGCAATTAAAATTTGTGACAGTTGAAAATTATTTTTTGAATAATTTACTATAGAAAAGGCAATCCCTGGCGCAATTAAAATTTGCGACAGTATAAAATTATTTTTTGAATAATTTACTATAGAAAAGGCAATCCCTGGCGCAATTAAAATTTGTGACAGTTGAAAATTATTTTTTGAATAATTTACTGTAGAAAAGGCAATCCCTGGGATATTTAAAATTTGCGACAGTAGAAAATTAGTTTTTGAATAATTTACTATAGAAAAGGCAATCCCTGGGATATTTAAAATTTGCGACAGTATAAAATTAGTTTTTGAAAAATTTACTATAGAAAAGGCAATCCCTGGCGCACATAAAATTTGCGACAGTATAAAATTAGTTTTTGAAAAATTTACTATAGAAAAGGCAATCCCTGGCGCACATAAAATTTGCGACAGTATAAAATTAGTTTTTGAAAAATTTACTGTAGAAAAGGCAATCCCTGGGATATTTAAAATTTGCGACAGTATAAAATTATTTTTTGAATAATTTACTGTAGAAAAGGCAATCCCTGGCGCACATAAAATTTGCGACAGTATAAAATTAGTTTTTGAAAAATTTACTATAGAAAAGGCAATCCCTGGCGCACATAAAATTTGCGACAGTATAAAATTAGTTTTTGAAAAATTTACTATATAAAAGGCAATCCCTGGCGTAATTAAAATTTGCGACAGTATAAAATTAGTTTTTGAATAATTTACTATAGAAAAGGCAATCCCTGGCGCACATAAAATTTGTGACAGTTGAAAATTATTTTTTGAATAATTTACTATAGAAAAGGCAATCCCTGGCGCAATTAAAATTTGCGACAGTAGAAAATTATTTTTTGAATAATTTACTGTAGAAAAGGCAATCCCTGGGATATTTAAAATTTGCGACAGTATAAAATTAGTTTTTGAATAATTTACTATAGAAAAGGCAATCCCTGGCGCAATTAAAATTTGCGACAGTATAAAATTAGTTTTTGAAAAATTTACTATAGAAAAGGCAATCCCTGGCGCACATAAAATTTGCGACAGTATAAAATTAGTTTTTGAAAAATTTACTATATAAAAGGCAATCCCTGGCGTAATTAAAATTTGCGACAGTATAAAATTAGTTTTTGAAAAATTTACTATAGAAAAGGCAATCCCTGGCGCAATTAAAATTTGTGACAGTATAAAATTAGTTTTTGAATAATTTACTATAGAAAAGGCAATCCCTGGCGCACATAAAATTTGTGACAGTATAAAATTAGTTTTTGAAAAATTTACTATATAAAAGGCAATCCCTGGCGCACATAAAATTTGTGACAGTTGAAAATTATTTTTTGAATAATTTACTATAGAAAAGGCAATCCCTGGCGCAATTAAAATTTGCGACAGTAGAAAATTATTTTTTGAATAATTTACTAAAGAAAAGGCAATCCCTGGCGCACATAAAATTTGCGACAGTATAAAATTAGTTTTTGAAAAATTTACTGTAGAAAAGGCAATCCCTGGCGCAATTAAAATTTGCGACAGTATAAAATTAGTTTTTGAATAATTTACTATAGAAAAGGCAATCCCTGGCGCACATAAAATTTGCGACAGTAGAAAATTATTTTTTGAATAATTTACTATAGAAAAGGCAATCCCTGGCGCAATTAAAATTTGCGACAGTATAAAATTAGTTTTTGAAAAATTTACTATATAAAAGGCAATCCCTGGCGCACATAAAATTTGCGACAGTATAAAATTATTTTTTGAATAATTTACTGTAGAAAAGGCAATCCCTGGGATATTTAAAATTTGCGACAGTATAAAATTAGTTTTTGAAAAATTTACTATAGAAAAGGCAATCCCTGGCGCAATTAAAATTTGTGACAGTTGAAAATTAGTTTTTGAATAATTTACTATAGAAAAGGCAATCCCTGGCGCACATAAAATTTGTGACAGTATAAAATTAGTTTTTGAAAAATTTACTATATAAAAGGCAATCCCTGGCGCACATAAAATTTGCGACAGTATAAAATTATTTTTTGAATAATTTACTGTAGAAAAGGCAATCCCTGGGATATTTAAAATTTGCGACAGTATAAAATTAGTTTTTGAAAAATTTACTATAGAAAAGGCAATCCCTGGCGCAATTAAAATTTGTGACAGTTGAAAATTATTTTTTGAATAATTTACTATAGAAAAGGCAATCCCTGGCGCAATTAAAATTTGCGACAGTATAAAATTAGTTTTTGAAAAATTTACTATAGAAAAGGCAATCCCTGGCGCAATTAAAATTTGTGACAGTTGAAAATTATTTTTTGAATAATTTACTATATAAAAGGCAATCCCTGGCGTAATTAAAATTTGCGACAGTATAAAATTATTTTTTGAATAATTTACTATAGAAAAGGCAATCCCTGGCGCACATAAAATTTGTGACAGTTGAAAATTATTTTTTGAATAATTTACTATAGAAAAGGCAATCCCTGGCGCACATAAAATTTGCGACAGTATAAAATTAGTTTTTGAAAAATTTACTATATAAAAGGCAATCCCTGGCGTAATTAAAATTTGCGACAGTATAAAATTATTTTTTGAATAATTTACTATAGAAAAGGCAATCCCTGGCGCACATAAAATTTGCGACAGTATAAAATTAGTTTTTGAAAAATTTACTATAGAAAAGGCAATCCCTGGCGCAATTAAAATTTGTGACAGTTGAAAATTATTTTTTGAATAATTTACTATATAAAAGGCAATCCCTGGCGTAATTAAAATTTGCGACAGTAGAAAATTATTTTTTGAATAATTTACTATAGAAAAGGCAATCCCTGGCGCACATAAAATTTGTGACAGTATAAAATTAGTTTTTGAAAAATTTACTATATAAAAGGCAATCCCTGGCGTAATTAAAATTTGCGACAGTATAAAATTATTTTTTGAATAATTTACTATAGAAAAGGCAATCCCTGGCGCACATAAAATTTGCGACAGTATAAAATTATTTTTTGAATAATTTACTATAGAAAAGGCAATCCCTGGCGCACATAAAATTTGTGACAGTATAAAATTAGTTTTTGAAAAATTTACTATATAAAAGGCAATCCCTGGCGTAATTAAAATTTGCGACAGTATAAAATTAGTTTTTGAATAATTTTCTATAGAAAAGGCAATCCCTGGCGCAATTAAAATTTGTGACAGTTGAAAATTATTTTTTGAATAATTTACTATAGAAAAGGCAATCCCTGGCGCAATTAAAATTTGCGACAGTATAAAATTAGTTTTTGAAAAATTTACTATAGAAAAGGCAATCCCTGGCGCAATTAAAATTTGCGACAGTAGAAAATTAGTTTTTGAAAAATTTACTATATAAAAGGCAATCCCTGGCGTAATTAAAATTTGCGACAGTATAAAATTAGTTTTTGAATAATTTACTATAGAAAAGGCAATCCCTGGCGCAATTAAAATTTGTGACAGTTGAAAATTATTTTTTGAATAATTTACTGTAGAAAAGGCAATCCCTGGCGCAATTAAAATTTGTGACAGTTGAAAATTATTTTTTGAAAAATTTACTATATAAAAGGCAATCCCTGGCGCAATTAAAATTTGTGACAGTTGAAAATTATTTTTTGAAAAATTTACTATATAAAAGGCAATCCCTGGCGCAATTAAAATTTGCGACAGTAGAAAATTAGTTTTTGAATAATTTACTATAGAAAAGGCAATCCCTGGCGCACATAAAATTTGTGACAGTATAAAATTAGTTTTTGAAAAATTTACTATAGAAAAGGCAATCCCTGGCGCAATTAAAATTTGTGACAGTATAAAATTAGTTTTTGAAAAATTTACTATAGAAAAGGCAATCCCTGGCGCACATAAAATTTGCGACAGTATAAAATTAGTTTTTGAAAAATTTACTATATAAAAGGCAATCCCTGGCGTAATTAAAATTTGCGACAGTATAAAATTAGTTTTTGAATAATTTACTATAGAAAAGGCAATCCCTGGCGCAATTAAAATTTGTGACAGTTGAAAATTATTTTTTGAATAATTTACTGTAGAAAAGGCAATCCCTGGCGCAATTAAAATTTGTGACAGTTGAAAATTATTTTTTGAAAAATTTACTATATAAAAGGCAATCCCTGGCGCAATTAAAATTTCTGACAGTTGAAAATTATTTTTTGAAAAATTTACTATATAAAAGGCAATCCCTGGCGCAATTAAAATTTGCGACAGTAGAAAATTAGTTTTTGAATAATTTACTATATAAAAGGCAATCCCTGGCGCAATTAAAATTTGCGACAGTAGAAAATTAGTTTTTGAATAATTTACTATAGAAAAGGCAATCCCTGGCGCACATAAAATTTGTGACAGTATAAAATTAGTTTTTGAAAAATTTACTATAGAAAAGGCAATCCCTGGCGCAATTAAAATTTGTGACAGTATAAAATTAGTTTTTGAAAAATTTACTATAGAAAAGGCAATCCCTGGCGCACATAAAATTTGCGACAGTATAAAATTAGTTTTTGAAAAATTTACTATATAAAAGGCAATCCCTGGCGTAATTAAAATTTGCGACAGTATAAAATTAGTTTTTGAATAATTTACTATAGAAAAGGCAATCCCTGGCGCAATTAAAATTTGTGACAGTTGAAAATTATTTTTTGAATAATTTACTGTAGAAAAGGCAATCCCTGGCGCAATTAAAATTTGTGACAGTTGAAAATTATTTTTTGAAAAATTTACTATATAAAAGGCAATCCCTGGCGCAATTAAAATTTGTGACAGTTGAAAATTATTTTTTGAAAAATTTACTATATAAAAGGCAATCCCTGGCGCAATTAAAATTTGTGACAGTTGAAAATTATTTTTTGAAAAATTTACTATATAAAAGGCAATCCCTGGCGCAATTAAAATTTGCGACAGTAGAAAATTAGTTTTTGAATAATTTACTATAGAAAAGGCAATCCCTGGCGCACATAAAATTTGTGACAGTATAAAATTAGTTTTTGAAAAATTTACTATAGAAAAGGCAATCCCTGGCGCAATTAAAATTTGTGACAGTATAAAATTAGTTTTTGAAAAATTTACTATAGAAAAGGCAATCCCTGGCGCACATAAAATTTGCGACAGTATAAAATTAGTTTTTGAAAAATTTACTATATAAAAGGCAATCCCTGGCGTAATTAAAATTTGCGACAGTATAAAATTAGTTTTTGAATAATTTACTATAGAAAAGGCAATCCCTGGCGCAATTAAAATTTGTGACAGTTGAAAATTATTTTTTGAATAATTTACTGTAGAAAAGGCAATCCCTGGCGCAATTAAAATTTGTGACAGTTGAAAATTATTTTTTGAAAAATTTACTATATAAAAGGCAATCCCTGGCGCAATTAAAATTTGTGACAGTTGAAAATTATTTTTTGAAAAATTTACTATATAAAAGGCAATCCCTGGCGCAATTAAAATTTGCGACAGTAGAAAATTAGTTTTTGAATAATTTACTATAGAAAAGGCAATCCCTGGCGCACATAAAATTTGTGACAGTATAAAATTAGTTTTTGAATAATTTACTATAGAAAAGGCAATCCCTGGCGCAATTAAAATTTGTGACAGTTGAAAATTATTTTTTGAAAAATTTACTATATAAAAGGCAATCCCTGGCCTAATTAAAATTTGCGACAGTATAAAATTATTTTTTGAATAATTTACTATAGAAAAGGCAATCCCTGGCGCACATAAAATTTGTGACAGTATAAAATTAGTTTTTGAAAAATTTACTATATAAAAGGCAATCCCTGGCGCACATAAAATTTGTGACAGTTGAAAATTATTTTTTGAATAATTTACTATATAAAAGGCAATCCCTGGCGCAATTAAAATTTGCGACAGTAGAAAATTAGTTTTTGAATAATTTACTATATAAAAGGCAATCCCTGGCGTAATTAAAATTTGCGACAGTAGAAAATTATTTTTTGAATAATTTACTATAGAAAAGGCAATCCCTGGCGCACATAAAATTTGTGACAGTATAAAATTAGTTTTTGAAAAATTTACTATATAAAAGGCAATCCCTGGCGCACATAAAATTTGTGACAGTTGAAAATTATTTTTTGAATAATTTACTATATAAAAGGCAATCCCTGGCGCAATTAAAATTTGCGACAGTAGAAAATTAGTTTTTGAATAATTTACTATAGAAAAGGCAATCCCTGGCGCACATAAAATTTGTGACAGTATAAAATTAGTTTTTGAAAAATTTACTATAGAAAAGGCAATCCCTGGCGCAATTAAAATTTGTGACAGTATAAAATTAGTTTTTGAAAAATTTACTATAGAAAAGGCAATCCCTGGCGCACATAAAATTTGCGACAGTATAAAATTAGTTTTTGAAAAATTTACTATATAAAAGGCAATCCCTGGCGTAATTAAAATTTGCGACAGTATAAAATTAGTTTTTGAAAAATTTACTATAGAAAAGGCAATCCCTGGCGCAATTAAAATTTGTGACAGTATAAAATTAGTTTTTGAAAAATTTACTATATAAAAGGCAATCCCTGGCGTAATTAAAATTTGCGACAGTATAAAATTAGTTTTTGAAAAATTTACTATATAAAAGGCAATCCCTGGCGTAATTAAAATTTGCGACAGTAGAAAATTATTTTTTGAATAATTTACTATAGAAAAGGCAATCCCTGGCGTAATTAAAATTTGCGACAGTAGAAAATTATTTTTTGAATAATTTACTATATAAAAGGCAATCCCTGGCGTAATTAAAATTTGCGACAGTATAAAATTAGTTTTTGAAAAATTTACTATATAAAAGGCAATCCCTGGCGTAATTAAAATTTGCGACAGTAGAAAATTATTTTCTGAATAATTTACTATAGAAAAGGCAATCCCTGGCGTAATTAAAATTTGCGACAGTAGAAAATTATTTTTTGAATAATTTACTATAGAAAAGGCAATCCCTGGCGCACATAAAATTTGTGACAGTATAAAATTAGTTTTTGAAAAATTTACTATAGAAAAGGCAATCCCTGGCGCAATTAAAATTTGTGACAGTTGAAAATTATTTTTTGAAAAATTTACTATATAAAAGGCAATCCCTGGCGTAATTAAAATTTGCGACAGTATAAAATTATTTTTTGAATAATTTACTATAGAAAAGGCAATCCCTGGCGCACATAAAATTTGTGACAGTATAAAATTAGTTTTTGAAAAATTTACTATATAAAAGGCAATCCCTGGCGCACATAAAATTTGCGACAGTATAAAATTATTTTTTGAATAATTTACTATATAAAAGGCAATCCCTGGCGCAATTAAAATTTGCGACAGTAGAAAATTAGTTTTTGAATAATTTACTATAGAAAAGGCAATCCCTGGCGCACATAAAATTTGTGACAGTATAAAATTAGTTTTTGAAAAATTTACTATAGAAAAGGCAATCCCTGGCGCAATTAAAATTTGTGACAGTATAAAATTAGTTTTTGAAAAATTTACTATAGAAAAGGCAATACCTGGCGCACATAAAATTTGCGACAGTATAAAATTAGTTTTTGAAAAATTTACTATATAAAAGGCAATCCCTGGCGTAATTAAAATTTGCGACAGTATAAAAATATTTTTTGAATAATTTACTATAGAAAAGGCAATCCCTGGCGCACATAAAATTTGCGACAGTATAAAATTAGTTTTTGAAAAATTTACTATATAAAAGGCAATCCCTGGCGTAATTAAAATTTGCGACAGTAGAAAATTATTTTTTGAATAATTTACTATAGAAAAGGCAATCCCTGGCGTAATTAAAATTTGTGACAGTTGAAAATTAGTTTTTGAAAAATTTACTATATAAAAGGCAATCCCTGGCGTAATTAAAATTTGCGACAGTATAAAATTAGTTTTTGAAAAATTTACTATAGAAAAGGCAATCCCTGGCGCAATTAAAATTTGTGACAGTTGAAAATTATTTTTTGAAAAATTTACTATATAAAAGGCAATCCCTGGCGTAATTAAAATTTGCGACAGTATAAAATTATTTTTTGAATAATTTACTATAGAAAAGGCAATCCCTGGCGCAATTAAAATTTGCGACAGTATAAAATTATTTTTTGAATAATTTACTATAGAAAAGGCAATCCCTGGCGCAATTAAAATTTGCGACAGTAGAAAATTATTTTTTGAATAATTTACTATAGAAAAGGCAATTCCTGGCGCACATAAAATTTGCGACAGTATAAAATTAGTTTTTGAAAAATTTACTATATAAAAGGCAATCCCTGGCGTAATTAAAATTTGTGACAGTTGAAAATTATTTTTTGAATAATTTACTATAGAAAAGGCAATCCCTGGCGCAATTAAAATTTGTGACAGTATAAAATTATTTTTTGAATAATTTACTATATAAAAGGCAATCCCTGGCGTAATTAAAATTTGCGACAGTATAAAATTATTTTTTGAATAATTTACTATAGAAAAGGCAATCCCTGGCGCACATAAAATTTGCGACAGTAGAAAATTATTTTTTGAATAATTTACTATAGAAAAGGCAATCCCTGGCGCAATTAAAATTTGCGACAGTATAAAATTAGTTTTTGAATAATTTACTATAGAAAAGGCAATCCCTGGCGCAATTAAAATTTGTGACAGTTGAAAATTATTTTTTGAATAATTTACTATAGAAAAGGCAATCCCTGGCGCAATTAAAATTTGCGACAGTATAAAATTAGTTTTTGAAAAATTTACTATAGAAAAGGCAATCCCTGGCGCAATTAAAATTTGCGACAGTATAAAATTAGTTTTTGAAAAATTTACTATAGAAAAGGCAATCCCTGGCGCAATTAAAATTTGTGACAGTTGAAAATTATTTTTTGAATAATTTACTGTAGAAAAGGCAATCCCTGGCGCAATTAAAATTTGTGACAGTATAAAATTAGTTTTTGAATAATTTACTATAGAAAAGGCAATCCCTGGCGCAATTAAAATTTGTGACAGTTGAAAATTATTTTTTGAATAATTTACTGTAGAAAAGGCAATCCCTGGCGCAATTAAAATTTGTGACAGTTGAAAATTATTATTTGAATAATTTACTATAGAAAAGGCAATCCCTGGCGCACATAAAATTTGCGACAGTATAAAATTATTTTTTGAATAATTTACTGTAGAAAAGGCAATCCCTGGCGCAATTAAAATTTGTGACAGTAGAAAATTATTTTTTGAATAATTTACTATAGAAAAGGCAATCCCTGGCGCAATTAAAATTTGCGACAGTAGAAAATTATTTTTTGAATAATTTACTATAGAAAAGGCAATCCCTGGCGCAATTAAAATTTGCGACAGTATAAAATTAGTTTTTGAAAAATTTACTATAGAAAAGGCAATCCCTGGCGCAATTAAAATTTGCGACAGTAGAAAATTAGTTTTTGAATAATTTACTATAGAAAAGGCAATCCCTGGCGCAATTAAAATTTGTGACAGTTGAAAATTATTTTTTGAATAATTTACTGTAGAAAAGGCAATCCCTGGCGCAATTAAAATTTGTGACAGTTGAAAATTATTTTTTGAATAATTTACTATAGAAAAGGCAATCCCTGGCGCACATAAAATTTGCGACAGTATAAAATTATTTTTTGAATAATTTACTATAGAAAAGGCAATCCCTGGCGCAATTAAAATTTGCGACAGTATAAAATTATTTTTTGAATAATTTACTGTAGAAAAGGCAATCCCTGGCGCAATTAAAATTTGTGACAGTAGAAAATTATTTTTTGAATAATTTACTATAGAAAAGGCAATCCCTGGCGCAATTAAAATTTGCGACAGTAGAAAATTATTTTTTGAATAATTTACTATAGAAAAGGCAATCCCTGGCGCAATTAAAATTTGCGACAGTATAAAATTAGTTTTTGAATAATTTACTATAGAAAAGGCAATACCTGGCGCAATTAAAATTTGTGACAGTTGAAAATTATTTTTTGAATAATTTACTGTAGAAAAGGCAATCCCTGGCGCAATTAAAATTTGTGACAGTTGAAAATTATTTTTTGAATAATTTACTATAGAAAAGGCAATCCCTGGCGCACATAAAATTTGCGACAGTATAAAATTATTTTTTGAATAATTTACTGTAGAAAAGGCAATCCCTGGCGCAATTAAAATTTGTGACAGTAGAAAATTATTTTTTGAATAATTTACTATAGAAAAGGCAATCCCTGGCGCAATTAAAATTTGCGACAGTAGAAAATTATTTTTTGAATAATTTACTATAGAAAAGGCAATCCCTGGCGCAATTAAAATTTGCGACAGTATAAAATTAGTTTTTGAAAAATTTACTATAGAAAAGGCAATCCCTGGCGCAATTAAAATTTGCGACAGTAGAAAATTAGTTTTTGAATAATTTACTATAGAAAAGGCAATCCCTGGCGCAATTAAAATTTGTGACAGTTGAAAATTATTTTTTGAATAATTTACTGTAGAAAAGGCAATCCCTGGCGCAATTAAAATTTGTGACAGTTGAAAATTATTTTTTGAATAATTTACTATAGAAAAGGCAATCCCTGGCGCACATAAAATTTGCGACAGTATAAAATTATTTTTTGAATAATTTACTATAGAAAAGGCAATCCCTGGCGCAATTAAAATTTGCGACAGTATAAAATTATTTTTTGAATAATTTACTGTAGAAAAGGCAATCCCTGGCGCAATTAAAATTTGCGACAGTAGAAAATTATTTTTTGAATAATTTACTATAGAAAAGGCAATCCCTGGCGCAATTAAAATTTGCGACAGTAGAAAATTATTTTTTGAATAATTTACTGTAGAAAAGGCAATCCCTGGCGCAATTAAAATTTGTGACAGTTGAAAATTATTTTTTGAATAATTTACTATAGAAAAGGCAATCCCTGGCGCAATTAAAATTTGCGACAGTATAAAATTAGTTTTTGAAAAATTTACTATATAAAAGGCAATCCCTGGCGCAATTAAAATTTGCGACAGTAGAAAATTAGTTTTTGAATAATTTACTATAGAAAAGGCAATCCCTGGCGCACATAAAATTTGTGACAGTATAAAATTAGTTTTTGAAAAATTTACTATATAAAAGGCAATCCCTGGCGTAATTAAAATTTGCGACAGTATAAAATTAGTTTTTGAAAAATTTACTATATAAAAGGCAATCCCTGGCGCAATTAAAATTTGCGACAGTAGAAAATTATTTTTTGAATAATTTACTATATAAAAGGCAATCCCTGGCGCAATTAAAATTTGTGACAGTTGAAAATTATTTTTTGAATAATTTACTATAGAAAAGGCAATCTCTGGCGCACATAAAATTTGTGACAGTTGAAAATTATTTTTTGAATAATTTACTATAGAAAAGGCAATCCCTGGCGCAATTAAAATTTGCGACAGTATAAAATTAGTTTTTGAAAAATTTACTATAGAAAAGGCAATCACTGGCGCAATTAAAATTTGCGACAGTATAAAATTATTTTTTGAATAATTTACTGTAGAAAAGGCAATCCCTGGCGCAATTAAAATTTGTGACAGTTGAAAATTATTTTTTGAAAAATTTACTATATAAAAGGCAATCCCTGGCGCAATTAAAATTTGTGACAGTTGAAAATTATTTTTTGAAAAATTTACTATATAAAAGGCAATCCCTGGCGCAATTAAAATTTGCGACAGTATAAAATTAGTTTTTGAAAAATTTACTATAGAAAAGGCAATCCCTGGCGCAATTAAAATTTGTGACAGTATAAAATTATTTTTTGAATAATTTACTATAGAAAAGGCAATCCCTGGCGCAATTAAAATTTGCGACAGTATAAAATTAGTTTTTGAAAAATTTACTATATAAAAGGCAATCCCTGGCGCAATTAAAATTTGCGACAGTATAAAATTATTTTTTGAATAATTTACTGTAGAAAAGGCGCAATTAAAATTTGTGACAGTAGAAAATTATTTTTTGAATAATTTACTATAGAAAAGGCAATCCCTGGCGCAATTAAAATTTGTGACAGTTGAAAATTATTTTTTGAATAATTTACTATAGAAAAGGCAATCCCTGGCGCAATTAAAATTTGCGACAGTATAAAATTAGTTTTTGAAAAATTTACTATAGAAAAGGCAATCCCTGGCGCAATTAAAATTTGCGACAGTATAAAATTAGTTTTTGAAAAATTTACTATAGAAAAGGCAATCCCTGGCGCAATTAAAATTTGTGACAGTATAAAATTAGTTTTTGAAAAATTTACTATAGAAAAGGCAATCCCTGGCGCAATTAAAATTTGTGACAGTTGAAAATTATTTTTTGAATAATTTACTATAGAAAAGGCAATCCCTGGCGCACATAAAATTTGCGACAGTATAAAATTATTTTTTGAATAATTTACTATATAAAAGGCAATCCCTGGCGCAATTAAAATTTGCGACAGTATAAAATTAGTTTTTGAAAAATTTACTATATAAAAGGCAATCCCTGGCGCAATTAAAATTTGCGACAGTAGAAAATTAGTTTTTGAATAATTTACTATAGAAAAGGCAATCCCTGGCGCACATAAAATTTGTGACAGTATAAAATTAGTTTTTGAAAAATTTACTATATAAAAGGCAATCCCTGGCGTAATTAAAATTTGCGACAGTATAAAATTAGTTTTTGAAAAATTTACTATATAAAAGGCAATCCCTGGCGCACATAAAATTTGTGACAGTTGAAAATTATTTTTTGAATAATTTACTATAGAAAAGGCAATCCCTGGGATATTTAAAATTTGTGACAGTTGAAAATTAGTTTTTGAATAATTTAGTATAGAAAAGGCAATCCCTGGCGCAATTAAAATTTGCGACAGTATAAAATTAGTTTTTGAATAATTTACTATATAAAAGGCAATCCCTGGCGTAATTAAAATTTGCGACAGTAGAAAATTAGTTTTTGAATAATTTACTATAGAAAAGGCAATCCCTGGCGCACATAAAATTTGCGACAGTATAAAATTATTTTTTGAATAATTTACTATATAAAAGGCAATCCCTGGCGCAATTAAAATTTGCGACAGTATAAAATTAGTTTTTGAATAATTTACTATAGAAAAGGCAATCCCTGGGATATTTAAAATTTGCGACAGTATAAAATTAGTTTTTGAAAAATTTACTATAGAAAAGGCAATCCCTGGCGTAATTAAAATTTGCGACAGTAGAAAATTATTTTTTGAATAATTTACTATAGAAAAGGCAATCCCTGGCGCACATAAAATTTGTGACAGTATAAAATTAGTTTTTGAAAAATTTACTATAGAAAAGGCAATCCCTGGCGCAATTAAAATTTGTGACAGTTGAAAATTATTTTTTGAAAAATTTACTATATAAAAGGCAATCCCTGGCGTAATTAAAATTTGCGACAGTATAAAATTATTTTTTGAATAATTTACTATAGAAAAGGCAATCCCTGGCGCACATAAAATTTGTGACAGTATAAAATTAGTTTTTGAAAAATTTACTATATAAAAGGCAATCCCTGGCGCACATAAAATTTGCGACAGTATAAAATTATTTTTTGAATAATTTACTATATAAAAGGCAATCCCTGGCGCAATTAAAATTTGCGACAGTAGAAAATTAGTTTTTGAATAATTTACTATAGAAAAGGCAATCCCTGGCGCACATAAAATTTGTGACAGTATAAAATTAGTTTTTGAAAAATTTACTATAGAAAAGGCAATCCCTGGCGCAATTAAAATTTGTGACAGTATAAAATTAGTTTTTGAAAAATTTACTATAGAAAAGGCAATCCCTGGCGCACATAAAATTTGCGACAGTATAAAATTAGTTTTTGAAAAATTTACTATATAAAAGGCAATCCCTGGCGTAATTAAAATTTGCGACAGTATAAAATTATTTTTTGAATAATTTACTATAGAAAAGGCAATCCCTGGCGCACATAAAATTTGTGACAGTATAAAATTAGTTTTTGAAAAATTTACTATATAAAAGGCAATCCCTGGCGCACATAAAATTTGTGACAGTATAAAATTAGTTTTTGAAAAATTTACTATAGAAAAGGCAATCCCTGGCGCAATTAAAATTTGTGACAGTATAAAATTAGTTTTTGAAAAATTTACTATAGAAAAGGCAATCCCTGGCGCACATAAAATTTGCGACAGTATAAAATTAGTTTTTGAAAAATTTACTATATAAAAGGCAATCCCTGGCGTAATTAAAATTTGGACAGTATAAAATTAGTTTTTGAAAAATTTACTATATAAAAGGCAATCCCTGGCGTAATTAAAATTTGCGACAGTATAAAATTAGTTTTTGAATAATTTACTATAGAAAAGGCAATCCCTGGCGCAATTAAAATTTGTGACAGTTGAAAATTATTTTTTGAATAATTTACTGTAGAAAAGGCAATCCCTGGCGCAATTAAAATTTGCGACAGTATAAAATTAGTTTTTGAAAAATTTACTATAGAAAAGGCAATCCCTGGCGCACATAAAATTTGTGACAGTTGAAAATTATTTTTTGAATAATTTACTATAGAAAAGGCAATCCCTGGCGCAATTAAAATTTGCGACAGTATAAAATTAGTTTTTGAAAAATTTACTATAGAAAAGGCAATCCCTGGCGCAATTAAAATTTGCGACAGTATAAAATTATTTTTTGAATAATTTACTGTAGAAAAGGCAATCCCTGGCGCAATTAAAATTTGCGACAGTATAAAATTAGTTTTTGAAAAATTTACTATAGAAAAGGCAATCCCTGGCGCAATTAAAATTTGCGACAGTATAAAATTAGTTTTTGAAAAATTTACTATAGAAAAGGCAATCCCTGGCGCAATTAAAATTTGCGACAGTAGAAAATTAGTTTTTGAATAATTTACTATAGAAAAGGCAATCCCTGGCGCAATTAAAATTTGTGACAGTTGAAAATTATTTTTTGAATAATTTACTGTAGAAAAGGCAATCCCTGGCGCAATTAAAATTTGTGACAGTTGAAAATTATTTTTTGAATAATTTACTATAGAAAAGGCAATCCCTGGCGCACATAAAATTTGCGACAGTATAAAATTATTTTTTGAATAATTTACTATATAAAAGGCAATCCCTGGCGCAATTAAAATTTGCGACAGTATAAAATTAGTTTTTGAAAAATTTACTATATAAAAGGCAATCCCTGGCGCAATTAAAATTTGCGACAGTAGAAAATTAGTTTTTGAATAATTTACTATAGAAAAGGCAATCCCTGGCGCACATAAAATTTGTGACAGTATAAAATTAGTTTTTGAAAAATTTACTATATAAAAGGCAATCCCTGGGATATTTAAAATTTGCGACAGTATAAAATTAGTTTTTGAAAAATTTACTATATAAAAGGCAATCCCTGGCGTAATTAAAATTTGCGACAGTATAAAATTAGTTTTTGAAAAATTTACTATAGAAAAGGCAATCCCTGGCGCAATTAAAATTTGCGACAGTATAAAATTAGTTTTTGAAAAATTTACTATAGAAAAGGCAATCCCTGGCGCAATTAAAATTTGCGACAGTATAAAATTAGTTTTTGAATAATTTACTATATAAAAGGCAATCCCTGGCGTAATTAAAATTTGCGACAGTATAAAATTAGTTTTTGAATAATTTACTATATAAAAGGCAATCCCTGGCGCACATAAAATTTGCGACAGTAGAAAATTATTTTTTGAATAATTTACTATAGAAAAGGCAATCCCTGGCGCAATTAAAATTTGCGACAGTATAAAATTATTTTTTGAATAATTTACTATAGAAAAGGCAATCCCTGGCGCAATTAAAATTTGCGACAGTATAAAATTAGTTTTTGAAAAATTTACTATATAAAAGGCAATCCCTGGGATATTTAAAATTTGCGACAGTATAAAATTATTTTTTGAAAAATTTACTATAGAAAAGGCAATCCCTGGCGCACATAAAATTTGTGACAGTATAAAATTAGTTTTTGAAAAATTTACTATAGAAAAGGCAATCCCTGGCGCAATTAAAATTTGTGACAGTATAAAATTAGTTTTTGAAAAATTTACTATAGAAAAGGCAATCCCTGGCGCAATTAAAATTTGTGACAGTATAAAATTAGTTTTTGAATAATTTACTATAGAAAAGGCAATCCCTGGCGCAATTAAAATTTGCGACAGTATAAAATTATTTTTTGAATAATTTACTGTAGAAAAGGCAATCCCTGGCGTAATTAAAATTTGCGACAGTATAAAATTATTTTTTGAATAATTTACTATAGAAAAGGCAATCCCTGGCGCAATTAAAATTTGTGACAGTATAAAATTATTTTTTGAATAATTTACTATAGAAAAGTCAATCCCTGGCGCAATTAAAATTTGTGACAGTTGAAAATTATTTTTTGAATAATTTACTATAGAAAAGGCAATCCCTGGCGCACATAAAATTTGCGACAGTATAAAATTATTTTTTGAATAATTTACTATATAAAAGGCAATCCCTGGCGCAATTAAAATTTGCGACAGTATAAAATTAGTTTTTGAATAATTTACTATAGAAAAGGCAATCCCTGGGATATTTAAAATTTGCGACAGTATAAAATTATTTTTTGAATAATTTACTATATAAAAGGCAATCCCTGGCGTAATTAAAATTTGCGACAGTAGAAAATTATTTTTTGAATAATTTACTATAGAAAAGGCAATCCCTGGCGCACATAAAATTTGCGACAGTATAAAATTAGTTTTTGAAAAATTTACTATATAAAAGGCAATCCCTGGCGTAATTAAAATTTGCGACAGTATAAAATTAGTTTTTGAATAATTTACTATATAAAAGGCAATCCCTGGCGCACATAAAATTTGCGACAGTAGAAAATTATTTTTTGAATAATTTACTATAGAAAAGGCAATCCCTGGCGCAATTAAAATTTGCGACAGTATAAAATTAGTTTTTGAAAAATTTACTATATAAAAGGCAATCCCTGGCGTAATTAAAATTTGCGACAGTATAAAATTATTTTTTGAATAATTTACTATAGAAAAGGCAATCCCTGGCGCAATTAAAATTTGTGACAGTTGAAAATTATTTTTTGAATAATTTACTGTAGAAAAGGCAATCCCTGGGATATTTAAAATTTGCGACAGTAGAAAATTATTTTTTGAATAATTTACTATAGAAAAGGCAATCCCTGGCGCACATAAAATTTGCGACAGTATAAAATTAGTTTTTGAAAAATTTACTATATAAAAGGCAATCCCTGGCGTAATTAAAATTTGCGACAGTATAAAATTAGTTTTTGAATAATTTACTATATAAAAGGCAATCCCTGGCGCACATAAAATTTGCGACAGTAGAAAATTATTTTTTGAATAATTTACTATAGAAAAGGCAATCCCTGGCGCAATTAAAATTTGCGACAGTATAAAATTATTTTTTGAATAATTTACTATAGAAAAGGCAATCCCTGGCGCAATTAAAATTTGCGACAGTATAAAATTAGTTTTTGAAAAATTTACTATATAAAAGGCAATCCCTGGGATATTTAAAATTTGCGACAGTATAAAATTATTTTTTGAAAAATTTACTATAGAAAAGGCAATCCCTGGCGCAATTAATATTGCGACAGTAGAAAATTAGTTTTTGAAAAATTTACTATATAAAAGGCAATCCCTGGCGTAATTAAAATTTGCGACAGTATAAAATTAGTTTTTGAATAATTTACTATAGAAAAGGCAATCCCTGGCGCAATTAAAATTTGCGACAGTATAAAATTATTTTTTGAATAATTTACTATAGAAAAGGCAATCCCTGGCGCAATTAAAATTTGCGACAGTAGAAAATTAGTTTTTGAATAATTTACTATAGAAAAGGCAATCCCTGGCGTAATTAAAATTTGCGACAGTAGAAAATTAGTTTTTGAATAATTTACTATAGAAAAGGCAATCCCTGGCGTAATTAAAATTTGCGACAGTATAAAATTAGTTTTTGAATAATTTACTATAGAAAAGGCAATCCCTGGCGCAATTAAAATTTGCGACAGTATAAAATTATTTTTTGAATAATTTACTAAAGAAAAGGCAATCCCTGGCGCACATAAAATTTGCGACAGTATAAAATTAGTTTTTGAAAAATTTACTGTAGAAAAGGCAATCCCTGGCGCAATTAAAATTTGCGACAGTATAAAATTAGTTTTTGAATAATTTACTATAGAAAAGGCAATCCCTGGCGCACATAAAATTTGCGACAGTAGAAAATTATTTTTTGAATAATTTACTATAGAAAAGGCAATCCCTGGCGCAATTAAAATTTGCGACAGTATAAAATTAGTTTTTGAAAAATTTACTATATAAAAGGCAACCCCTGGCGTAATTAAAATTTGCGACAGTATAAAATTAGTTTTTGAAAAATTTACTGTAGAAAAGGCAATCCCTGGCGCAATTAAAATTTGCGACAGTATAAAATTAGTTTTTGAAAAATTTACTATAGAAAAGGCAATCCCTGGCGCACATAAAATTTGCGACAGTATAAAATTAGTTTTTGAATAATTTACTATATAAAAGCAATCCCTGGCGCAATTAAAATTTGTGACAGTTGAAAATTATTTTTTGAATAATTTACTATAGAAAAGGCAATCCCTGGGATATTTAAAATTTGCGACAGTAGAAAATTATTTTTTGAATAATTTACTGTAGAAAAGGCAATCCCTGGGATATTTAAAATTTGCGACAGTAGAAAATTAGTTTTTGAATAATTTACTATAGAAAAGGCAATCCCTGGCGTAATTAAAATTTGCGACAGTATAAAATTAGTTTTTGAATAATTTACTATAGAAAAGGCAATCCCTGGGATATTTAAAATTTGCGACAGTATAAAATTATTTTTTGAATAATTTACTATAGAAAAGGCAATCCCTGGCGCACATAAAATTTGTGACAGTTGAAAATTATTTTTTGAATAATTTACTGTAGAAAAGGCAATCCCTGGCGCAATTAAAATTTGCGACAGTATAAAATTATTTTTTGAATAATTTACTGTAGAAAAGGCAATCCCTGGGATATTTAAAATTTGCGACAGTAGAAAATTAGTTTTTGAATAATTTACTATAGAAAAGGCAATCCCTGGCGTAATTAAAATTTGCGACAGTATAAAATTAGTTTTTGAATAATTTACTATAGAAAAGGCAATCCCTGGGATATTTAAAATTTGCGACAGTATAAAATTATTTTTTGAATAATTTACTATAGAAAAGGCAATCCCTGGCGCACATAAAATTTGTGACAGTTGAAAATTATTTTTTGAATAATTTACTGTAGAAAAGGCAATCCCTGGCGTAATTAAAATTTGCGACAGTATAAAATTAGTTTTTGAATAATTTACTATAGAAAAGGCAATCCCTGGGATATTTAAAATTTGCGACAGTATAAAATTATTTTTTGAATAATTTACTATAGAAAAGGCAATCCCTGGCGCACATAAAATTTGTGACAGTTGAAAATTATTTTTTGAATAATTTACTGTAGAAAAGGCAATCCCTGGCGCAATTAAAATTTGCGACAGTATAAAATTAGTTTTTGAAAAATTTACTATATAAAAGGCAATCCCTGGCGTAATTAAAATTTGCGACAGTAGAAAATTATTTTTTGAATAATTTACTATAGAAAAGGCAATCCCTGGCGCACATAAAATTTGCGACAGTATAAAATTAGTTTTTGAATAATTTACTATAGAAAAGGCAATCCCTGGCGCACATAAAATTTGCGACAGTAAAAAATTATTTTTTGAAAAATTTACTGTAGAAAAGGCAATCCCTGGCGCAATTAAAATTTGCGACAGTAGAAAATTATTTTTTGAATAATTTACTGTAGAAAAGGCAATCCCTGGCGTAATTAAAATTTGCGACAGTATAAAATTATTTTTTGAATAATTTACTATATAAAAGGCAATCCCTGGCGTAATTAAAATTTGCGACAGTATAAAATTATTTTTTGAATAATTTACTATAGAAAAGGCAATCCCTGGCGCACATAAAATTTGTGACAGTTGAAAATTATTTTTTGAATAATTTACTGTAGAAAAGGCAATCCCTGGCGTAATTAAAATTTGCGACAGTATAAAATTAGTTTTTGAATAATTTACTGTAGAAAAGGCAATCCCTGGGATATTTAAAATTTGCGACAGTTGAAAATTATTTTTTGAATAATTTACTATAGAAAAGGCAATCCCTGGCGCACATAAAATTTGCGACAGTATAAAATTAGTGTTTGAATAATTTACTATAGAAAAGGCAATCCCTGGCGCACATAAAATTTGCGACAGTAAAAAATTATTTTTTGAAAAATTTACTGTAGAAAAGGCAATCCCTGGCGCAATTAAAATTTGCGACAGTAGAAAATTATTTTTTGAATAATTTACTGTAGAAAAGGCAATCCCTGGCGTAATTAAAATTTGCGACAGTATAAAATTATTTTTTGAAAAATTTACTATAGAAAAGGCAATCCCTGGCGTAATTAAAATTTGCGACAGTATAAAATTATTTTTTGAATAATTTACTATAGAAAAGGCAATCCCTGGCGCACATAAAATTTGCGACAGTATAAAATTAGTTTTTGAAAAATTTACTATATAAAAGGCAATCCCTGGCGTAATTAAAATTTGTGACAGTTGAAAATTATTTTTTGAATAATTTACTATAGAAAAGGCAATCCCTGGCGCACATAAAATTTGCGACAGTATAAAATTAGTTTTTGAATAATTTACTATAGAAAAGGCAATCCCTGGCGCACATAAAATTTGCGACAGTATAAAATTAGTTTTTGAAAATTTACTATATAAAAGGCAATCCCTGGCGTAATTAAAATTTGCGACAGTATAAAATTAGTTTTTGAAAAATTTACTGTAGAAAAGGCAATCCCTGGCGCAATTAAAATTTGCGACAGTAGAAAATTATTTTTTGAATAATTTACTGTAGAAAAGGCAATCCCTGGCGTAATTAAAATTTGCGACAGTATAAAATTATTTTTTGAATAATTTACTGTAGAAAAGGCAATCCCTGGCGCAATTAAAATTTGCGACAGTATAAAATTAGTTTTTGAAAAATTTACTATATAAAAGGCAATCCCTGGCGTAATTAAAATTTGCGACAGTATAAAATTAGTTTTTGAAAAATTTACTGTAGAAAAGGCAATCCCTGGCGCAATTAAAATTTGCGACAGTATAAAATTAGTTTTTGAAAAATTTACTATAGAAAAGGCAATCCCTGGCGCACATAAAATTTGCGACAGTATAAAATTAGTTTTTGAATAATTTACTATATAAAAGGCAATCCCTGGCGCAATTAAAATTTGTGACAGTTGAAAATTATTTTTTGAATAATTTACTATAGAAAAGGCAATCCCTGGGATATTTAAAATTTGCGACAGTAGAAAATTATTTTTTGAATAATTTACTGTAGAAAAGGCAATCCCTGGGATATTTAAAATTTGCGACAGTATAAAATTAGTTTTTGAATAATTTACTATAGAAAAGGCAATCCCTGGCGCAATTAAAATTTGCGACAGTATAAAATTATTTTTTGAATAATTTACTATAGAAAAGGCAATCCCTGGCGCACATAAAATTTGTGACAGTATAAAATTAGTTTTTGAAAAATTTACTATATAAAAGGCAATCCCTGGCGCACATAAAATTTGCGACAGTATAAAATTATTTTTTGAATAATTTACTATATAAAAGGCAATCCCTGGGATATTTAAAATTTGTGACAGTTGAAAATTAGTTTTTGAATAATTTACTATAGAAAAGGCAATCCCTGGCGCACATAAAATTTGTGACAGTATAAAATTAGTTTTTGAAAAATTTACTATATAAAAGGCAATCCCTGGCGCACATAAAATTTGCGACAGTATAAAATTATTTTTTGAATAATTTACTATATAAAAGGCAATCCCTGGGATATTTAAAATTTGTGACAGTTGAAAATTAGTTTTTGAATAATTTACTATAGAAAAGGCAATCCCTGGCGCAATTAAAATTTGCGACAGTATAAAATTATTTTTTGAATAATTTACTATATAAAAGGCAATCCCTGGCGCAATTAAAATTTGCGACAGTAGAAAATTAGTTTTTTAAATTTACTATATAAAAGGCAATCCCTGGCGTAATTAAAATTTGCGACAGTAGAAAATTATTTTTTGAATAATTTACTATAGAAAAGGCAATCCCTGGCGCAATTAAAATTTGCGACAGTATAAAATTAGTTTTTGAAAAATTTACTATATAAAAGGCAATCCCTGGCGCAATTATAATTTGCGACAGAATAAAATTATTTTTTGAATAATTTACTATATAAAAGGCAATCCCTGGGATATTTAAAATTTGTGACAGTTGAAAATTAGTTTTTGAATAATTTACTATATAAAAGGCAATCCCTGGGATATTTAAAATTTGTGACAGTTGAAAATTAGTTTTTGAATAATTTACTATAGAAAAGGCAATCCCTGGCGCAATTAAAATTTGTGACAGTATAAAATTAGTTTTTGAAAAATTTACTATATAAAAGGCAATCCCTGGCGCAATTAAAATTTGTGACAGTATAAAATTATTTTTTGAATAATTTACTATATAAAAGGCAATCCCTGGGATATTTAAAATTTGTGACAGTTGAAAATTAGTTTTTGAATAATTTACTATAGAAAAGGCAATCCCTGGCGCAATTAAAATTTGCGACAGTATAAAATTATGTTTTGAATAATTTACTATAGAAAAGGCAATCCCTGGCGCACATAAAATTTGCGACAGTATAAAATTATTTTTTGAATAATTTACTATAGAAAAGGCAATCCCTGGCGCACATAAAATTTGCGACAGTAGAAAATTAGTTTTTGAATAATTTACTATAGAAAAGGCAATCCCTGGCGCAATTAAAATTTGCGACAGTAGAAAATTATTTTTTGAATAATTTACTATAGAAAAGGCAATCCCTGGCGCACATAAAATTTGTGACAGTATAAAATTAGTTTTTGAATAATTTACTATAGAAAAGGCAATCCCTGGCGCAATTAAAATTTGCGACAGTAGAAAATTATTTTTTGAATAATTTACTATAGAAAAGGCAATCCCTGGCGCACATAAAATTTGCGACAGTAGAAAATTAGTTTTTGAATAATTTACTATATAAAAGGCAATCCCTGGCGCAATTAAAATTTGCGACAGTATAAAATTAGTTTTTGAAAAATTTACTATATAAAAGGCAATCCCTGGCGCAATTAAAATTTGTGACAGTATAAAATTATTTTTTGAATAATTTACTATATAAAAGGCAATCCCTGGGATATTTAAAATTTGTGACAGTTGAAAATTAGTTTTTGAATAATTTACTGTAGAAAAGGCAATCCCTGGCGTAATTAAAATTTGCGACAGTATAAAATTATTTTTTGAATAATTTACTATAGAAAAGGCAATCCCTGGCGCAATTAAAATTTGTGACAGTATAAAATTATTTTTTGAATAATTTACTATAGAAAAGTCAATCCCTGGCGCAATTAAAATTTGTGACAGTTGAAAATTATTTTTTGAATAATTTACTATAGAAAAGGCAATCCCTGGCGCACATAAAATTTGCGACAGTATAAAATTATTTTTTGAATAATTTACTATATAAAAGGCAATCCCTGGCGCAATTAAAATTTGCGACAGTATAAAATTAGTTTTTGAAAAATTTACTATATAAAAGGCAATCCCTGGCGCAATTAAAATTTGTGACAGTATAAAATTATTTTTTGAATAATTTACTATATAAAAGGCAATCCCTGGGATATTTAAAATTTGTGACAGTTGAAAATTAGTTTTTGAATAATTTACTATAGAAAAGGCAATCCCTGGCGCACATAAAATTTGTGACAGTATAAAATTATTTTTTGAATAATTTACTATAGAAAAGGCAATCCCTGGCGCACATAAAATTTGCGACAGTATAAAATTATTTTTTGAATAATTTACTATATAAAAGGCAATCCCTGGCGCACATAAAATTTGCGACAGTATAAAATTAGTTTTTGAAAAATTTACTATAGAAAAGGCAATCCCTGGCGCACATAAAATTTGTGACAGTATAAAATTAGTTTTTGAATAATTTACTATAGAAAAGGCAATCCCTGGCGCAATTAAAATTTGCGACAGTAGAAAATTATTTTTTGAATAATTTACTATAGAAAAGGCAATCCCTGGGATATTTAAAATTTGCGACAGTATAAAATTAGTTTTTGAATAATTTACTATAGAAAAGGCAATCCCTGGCGCAATTAAAATTTGCGACAGTATAAAATTATTTTTTGAATAATTTACTATAGAAAAGGCAATCCCTGGCGTAATTAAAATTTGCGACAGTAGAAAATTATTTTTTGAATAATTTACTATATAAAAGGCAATCCCTGGCGCAATTAAAATTTGCGACAGTAGAAAATTAGTTTTTGAAAAATTTACTATAGAAAAGGCAATCCCTGGCGCAATTAAAATTTGCGACAGTAGAAAATTAGTTTTTGAAAAATTTACTATATAAAAGGCAATCCCTGGCGTAATTAAAATTTGCGACAGTAGAAAATTATTTTTTGAATAATTTACTATAGAAAAGGCAATCCCTGGCGCAATTAAAATTTGCGACAGTATAAAATTAGTTTTTGAAAAATTTACTATATAAAAGGCAATCCCTGGCGCAATTAAAATTTGCGACAGTATAAAATTAGTTTTTGAAAAATTTACTATATAAAAGGCAATCCCTGGCGCAATTAAAATTTGTGACAGTATAAAATTATTTTTTGAATAATTTACTATATAAAAGGCAATCCCTGGGATATTTAAAATTTGTGACAGTTGAAAATTAGTTTTTGAATAATTTACTATAGAAAAGGCAATCCCTGGCGCAATTAAAATTTGTGACAGTATAAAATTAGTTTTTGAAAAATTTACTATATAAAAGGCAATCCCTGGCGCAATTAAAATTTGTGACAGTATAAAATTATTTTTTGAATAATTTACTATATAAAAGGCAATCCCTGGGATATTTAAAATTTGTGACAGTTGAAAATTAGTTTTTGAATAATTTACTATAGAAAAGGCAATCCCTGGCGCACATAAAATTTGTGACAGTAGAAAATTAGTTTTTGAAAAATTTACTATATAAAAGGCAATCCCTGGCGCACATAAAATTTGCGACAGTATAAAATTATTTTTTGAATAATTTACTATAGAAAAGGCAATCCCAGGCGCACATAAAATTTGCGACAGTAGAAAATTAGTTTTTGAATAATTTACTATAGAAAAGGCAATCCCTGGCGCAATTAAAATTTGCGACAGTAGAAAATTATTTTTTGAATAATTTACTATAGAAAAGGCAATCCCTGGCGCACATAAAATTTGTGACAGTATAAAATTAGTTTTTGAATAATTTACTATAGAAAAGGCAATCCCTGGCGCAATTAAAATTTGCGACAGTAGAAAATTATTTTTTGAATAATTTACTATAGAAAAGGCAATCCCTGGCGCACATAAAATTTGCGACAGTAGAAAATTAGTTTTTGAATAATTTACTATAGAAAAGGCAATCCCTGGGATATTTAAAATTTGCGACAGTATAAAATTAGTTTTTGAATAATTTACTATAGAAAAGGCAATCCCTGGCGCAATTAAAATTTGCGACAGTATAAAATTATTTTTTGAATAATTTACTATAGAAAAGGCAATCCCTGGCGTAATTAAAATTTGCGACAGTAGAAAATTATTTTTTGAATAATTTACTATAGAAAAGGCAATCCCTGGCGCAATTAAAATTTGCGACAGTAGAAAATTAGTTTTTGAAAAATTTACTATATAAAAGGCAATCCCTGGCGTAATTAAAATTTGCGACAGTAGAAAATTATTTTTTGAATAATTTACTATAGAAAAGGCAATCCCTGGCGCAATTAAAATTTGCGACAGTATAAAATTATTTTTTGAATAATTTACTGTAGAAAAGGCAATCCCTGGCGTAATTAAAATTTGCGACAGTATAAAATTATTTTTTGAATAATTTACTATAGAAAAGGCAATCCCTGGCGCAATTAAAATTTGCGACAGTAGAAAATTATTTTTTGAATAATTTACTATATAAAAGGCAATCCCTGGCGCAATTAAAATTTGCGACAGTAGAAAATTAGTTTTTGAAAAATTTACTATAGAAAAGCAATCCCTGGCGCAATTAAAATTTGCGACAGTAGAAAATTAGTTTTTGAAAAATTTACTATATAAAAGGCAATCCCTGGCGTAATTAAAATTTGCGACAGTAGAAAATTATTTTTTGAATAATTTACTATAGAAAAGGCAATCCCTGGCGCAATTAATATTTGCGACAGTATAAAATTAGTTTTTGAATAATTTACTATAGAAAAGGCAATCCCTGGGATATTTAAAATTTGCGACAGTAGAAAATTATTTTTTGAATAATTTACTATATAAAAGGCAATCCCTGGCGCAATTAAAATTTGCGACAGTATAAAATTAGTTTTTGAATAATTTACTATATAAAAGGCAATCCCTGGCGCAATTAAAATTTGCGACAGTATAAAATTATTTTTTGAATAATTTACTATAGAAAAGGCAATCCCTGGCGTAATTAAAATTTGCGACAGTAGAAAATTATTTTTTGAATAATTTACTATAGAAAAGGCAATCCCTGGCGCAATTAAAATTTGCGACAGTAGAAAATTAGTTTTTGAAAAATTTACTATATAAAAGGCAATCCCTGGCGTAATTAAAATTTGCGACAGTAGAAAATTATTTTTTGAATAATTTACTATAGAAAAGGCAATCCCTGGCGCAATTAAAATTTGCGACAGTATAAAATTATTTTTTGAATAATTTACTGTAGAAAAGGCAATCCCTGGCGCACATAAAATTTGCGACAGTAGAAAATTATTTTTTGAATAATTTACTATATAAAAGGCAATCCCTGGCGTAATTAAAATTTGCGACAGTATAAAATTAGTTTTTGAATAATTTACTATAGAAAAGTCAATCCCTGGCGCAATTAAAATTTGTGACAGTTGAAAATTATTTTTTGAATAATTTACTATAGAAAAGGCAATCCCTGGCGCACATAAAATTTGCGACAGTATAAAATTATTTTTTGAATAATTTACTATATAAAAGGCAATCCCTGGCGCAATTAAAATTTGCGACAGTATAAAATTAGTTTTTGAAAAATTTACTATATAAAAGGCAATCCCTGGCGCAATTAAAATTTGTGACAGTATAAAATTATTTTTTGAATAATTTACTATAGAAAAGTCAATCCCTGGCGCAATTAAAATTTGTGACAGTTGAAAATTATTTTTTGAATAATTTACTATAGAAAAGGCAATCCCTGGCGCACATAAAATTTGTGACAGTATAAAATTAGTTTTTGAATAATTTACTATAGAAAAGGCAATCCCTGGCGCACATAAAATTTGCGACAGTATAAAATTATTTTTTGAATAATTTACTATATAAAAGGCAATCCCTGGCGCAATTAAAATTTGTGACAGTATAAAATTATTTTTTGAATAATTTACTATAGAAAAGGCAATCCCTGGGATATTTAAAATTTGTGACAGTTGAAAATTAGTTTTTGAATAATTTACTATAGAAAAGGCAATCCCTGGGATATTTAAAATTTGCGACAGTATAAAATTAGTTTTTGAAAAATTTACTATATAAAAGGCAATCCCTGGCGCAATTAAAATTTGCGACAGTATAAAATTAGTTTTTGAATAATTTACTATAGAAAAGTCAATCCCTGGCGCAATTAAAATTTGTGACAGTTGAAAATTATTTTTTGAATAATTTACTATAGAAAAGGCAATCCCTGGCGCACATAAAATTTGCGACAGTATAAAATTATTTTTTGAATAATTTACTATATAAAAGGCAATCCCTGGCGCAATTAAAATTTGTGACAGTTGAAAATTATTTTTTGAATAATTTACTATATAAAAGGCAATCCCTGGCGCAATTAAAATTTGCGACAGTATAAAATTATTTTTTGAATAATTTACTATAGAAAAGGCAATCCCTGGCGCAATTAAAATTTGCGACAGTATAAAATTAGTTTTTGAATAATTTACTATATAAAAGGCAATCCCTGGGATATTTAAAATTTGCGACAGTTGAAAATTAGTTTTTGAATAATTTACTATAGAAAAGGCAATCCCTGGGATATTTAAAATTTGCGACAGTATAAAATTAGTTTTTGAAAAATTTACTATATAAAAGGCAATCCCTGGCGCAATTAAAATTTGCGACAGTATAAAATTAGTTTTTGAATAATTTACTATATAAAAGGCAATCCCTGGCGCAATTAAAATTTGCGACAGTAGAAAATTAGTTTTTGAAAAATTTACTATAGAAAAGGCAATCCCTGGCGCAATTAAAATTTGCGACAGTAGAAAATTAGTTTTTGAATAATTTACTATAGAAAAGGCAATCCCTGGCGCACATAAAATTTGTGACAGTATAAAATTAGTTTTTGAATAATTTACTATAGAAAAGGCAATCCCTGGCGCAATTAAAATTTGCGACAGTTGAAAATTAGTTTTTGAATAATTTACTATAGAAAAGGCAATCCCTGGCGCACATAAAATTTGTGACAGTTGAAAATTATTTTTTGAATAATTTACTATAGAAAAGGCAATCCCTGGCGCACATAAAATTTGCGACAGTATAAAATTAGTTTTTGAATAATTTACTATATAAAAGGCAATCCCTGGCGCAATTAAAATTTGCGACAGTATAAAATTATTTTTTGAATAATTTACTATAGAAAAGGCAATCCCTGGCGTAATTAAAATTTGCGACAGTAGAAAATTATTTTTTGAATAATTTACTATAGAAAAGGCAATCCCTGGCGCAATTAAAATTTGCGACAGTAGAAAATTAGTTTTTGAAAAATTTACTATATAAAAGGCAATCCCTGGCGTAATTAAAATTTGCGACAGTAGAAAATTAGTTTTTGAAAAATTTACTATAGAAAAGGCAATCCCTGGCGCAATTAAAATTTGCGACAGTAGAAAATTAGTTTTTGAAAAATTTACTATAGAAAAGGCAATCCCTGGCGCAATTAAAATTTGCGACAGTAGAAAATTAGTTTTTGAAAAATTTACTATATAAAAGGCAATCCCTGGCGTAATTAAAATTTGTGACAGTATAAAATTATTTTTTGAATAATTTACTGTAGAAAAGGCAATCCCTGGCGCAATTAAAATTTGCGACAGTATAAAATTAGTTTTTGAAAAATTTACTATAGAAAAGGCAATCCCTGGCGCAATTAAAATTTGCGACAGTATAAAATTATTTTTTGAAAAATTTACTATATAAAAGGCAATCCCTGGGATATTTAAAATTTGTGACAGTTGAAAATTAGTTTTTGAATAATTTACTATAGAAAAGGCAATCCCTGGCGTAATTAAAATTTGTGACAGTATAAAATTATTTTTTGAATAATTTACTGTAGAAAAGGCAATCCCTGGCGCAATTAAAATTTGCGACAGTATAAAATTAGTTTTTGAAAAATTTACTATATAAAAGGCAATCCCTGGCGCAATTAAAATTTGCGACAGTAGAAAATTAGTTTTTGAAAAATTTACTATAGAAAAGGCAATCCCTGGCGCAATTAAAATTTGCGACAGTAGAAAATTAGTTTTTGAAAAATTTACTATAGAAAAGGCAATCCCTGGCGCAATTAAAATTTGCGACAGTATAAAATTATTTTTTGAATAATTTACTATAGAAAAGGCAATCCCTGGCGTAATTAAAATTTGTGACAGTTGAAAATTAGTTTTTGAATAATTTACTATAGAAAAGGCAATCCCTGGCGCAATTAAAATTTGCGACAGTAGAAAATTAGTTTTTGAAAAATTTACTATAGAAAAGGCAATCCCTGGCGCAATTAAAATTTGCGACAGTAGAAAATTAGTTTTTGAAAAATTTACTATAGAAAAGGCAATCCCTGGCGCAATTAAAATTTGCGACAGTATAAAATTAGTTTTTGAATAATTTACTATAGAAAAGGCAATCCCTGGCGTAATTAAAATTTGCGACAGTATAAAATTAGTTTTTGAATAATTTACTATAGAAAAGGCAATCCCTGGCGCAATTAAAATTTGTGACAGTTGAAAATTATTTTTTGAATAATTTACTATAGAAAAGGCAATCCCTGGCGCAATTAAAATTTGCGATAGTAGAAAATTAGTTTTTGAAAAATTTACTATAGAAAAGGCAATCCCTGGCGCAATTAAAATTTGCGACAGTAGAAAATTAGTTTTTGAAAAATTTACTATATAAAAGGCAATCCCTGGCGTAATTAAAATTTGTGACAGTATAAAATTATTTTTTGAATAATTTACTGAAGAAAAGGCAATCCCTGGCGCAATTAAAATTTGCGACAGTAGAAAATTAGTTTTTGAATAATTTACTATAGAAAAGGCAATCCCTGGGATATTTAAAATTTGCGACAGTATAAAATTAGTTTTTGAATAATTTACTATATAAAAGGCAATCCCTGGCGCAATTAAAATTTGCGACAGTATAAAATTATTTTTTGAATAATTTACTATAGAAAAGGCAATCCCTGGCGTAATTAAAATTTGCGACAGTAGAAAATTATTTTTTGAATAATTTACTATAGAAAAGGCAATCCCTGGCGCAATTAAAATTTGCGACAGTAGAAAATTAGTTTTTGAAAAATTTACTATATAAAAGGCAATCCCTGGCGTAATTAAAATTTGCGACAGTAGAAAATTAGTTTTTGAAAAATTTACTATAGAAAAGGCAATCCCTGGCGCAATTAAAATTTGCGACAGTAGAAAATTAGTTTTTGAAAAATTTACTGTAGAAAAGGCAATCCCTGGCGCAATTAAAATTTGCGACTGTAGAAAATTAGTTTTTGAAAAATTTACTATATAAAAGGCAATCCCTGGCGTAATTAAAATTTGCGACAGTAGAAAATTAGTTTTTGAAAAATTTACTATAGAAAAGGCAATCCCTGGCGCAATTAAAATTTGTGACAGTATAAAATTAGTTTTTGAATAATTTACTATAGAAAAGGCAATCCCTGGCGCACATAAAATTTGTGACAGTATAAAATTAGTTTTTGAATAATTTACTATAGAAAAGGCAATCCCTGGCGCAGTTAAAATTTGCGACAGTATAAAATTAGTTTTTGAATAATTTACTATATAAAAGGCAATCCCTGGCGTAATTAAAATTTGTGACAGTTGAAAATTATTTTTTGAATAATTTACTATAGAAAAGGCAATCCCTGGCGCAATTAAAATTTGTGACAGGATAAAATTATTTTTTGAATAATTTACTATAGAAAAGGCAATCCCTGGGATATTTAAAATTTGCGACAGTAGAAAATTAGTTTTTGAATAATTTACTATAGAAAAGGCAATCCCTGGCGCACATAAAATTTGTGACAGTTGAAAATTATTTTTTGAAAAATTTACTATAGAAAAGGCAATCCCTGGCGCAATTAAAATTTGCGACAGTAGAAAATTAGTTTTTGAAAAATTTACTATAGAAAAGGCAATCCCTGGCGCACATAAAATTTGCGACAGTATAAAATTAGTTTTTGAATAATTTACTATAGAAAAGGCAATCCCTGGGATATTTAAAATTTGCGACAGTAGAAAATTATTTTTTGAATAATTTACTATAGAAAAGGCATCCCTGGCGCAATTAAAATTTGCGACAGTATAAAATTAGTTTTTGAATAATTTACTATAGAAAAGTCAATCCCTGGCGCAATTAAAATTTGTGACAGTTGAAAATTATTTTTTGAATAATTTACTATATAAAAGGCAATCCCTGGCGCAATTAAAATTTGCGACAGTAGAAAATTAGTTTTTGAATAATTTACTATAGAAAAGGCAATCCCTGGGATATTTAAAATTTGCGACAGTAGAAAATTAGTTTTTGAATAATTTACTATAGAAAAGGCAATCCCTGGCGCACATAAAATTTGTGACAGTTGAAAATTATTTTTTGAATAATTTACTATATAAAAGGCAATCCCTGGCGCAATTAAAATTTGTGACAGTATAAAATTATTTTTTGAATAATTTACTATAGAAAAGGCAATCCCTGGGATATTTAAAATTTGTGACAGTTGAAAATTAGTTTTTGAATAATTTACTATATAAAAGGCAATCCCTGGCGTAATTAAAATTTGCGACAGTATAAAATTAGTTTTTGAATAATTTACTATAGAAAAGGCAATCCCAGGCGCAATTAAAATTTGTGACAGTTGAAAATTATTTTTTGAATAATTTACTGTAGAAAAGGCAATCCCTGGCGCAATTAAAATTTGCGACAGTATAAAATTATTTTTTGAAATAATTTACTGTAGAAAAGGCAATCCCTGGCGCAATTAAAATTTGCGACAGTATAAAATTATTTTTTGAATAATTTACTATAGAAAAGGCAATCCCTGGCGCAATTAAAATTTGCGACAGTATAAAATTATTTTTTGAATAATTTACTATATAAAAGGCAATCCCTGGCGTAATTAAAATTTGCGACAGTAGAAAATTATTTTTTGAATAATTTACTATAGAAAAGGCAATCCCTGGCGCAATTAAAATTTGCGACAGTATAAAATTATTTTTTGAATAATTTACTATAGAAAAGGCAATCCCTGGGATATTTAAAATTTGCGACAGTATAAAATTAGTTTTTGAATAATTTACTATAGAAAAGGCAATCCCTGGGATATTTAAAATTTGCGACAGTATAAAATTAGTTTTTGAAAAATTTACTATATAAAAGGCAATCCTGGGATATTTAAAATTTGCGACAGTAGAAAATTATTTTTTGAATAATTTACTATATAAAAGGCAATCCCTGGCGCAATTAAAATTTGCGACAGTATAAAATTAGTTTTTGAAAAATTTACTATATAAAAGGCAATCCCTGGGATATTTAAAATTTGCGACAGTATAAAATTAGTTTTTGAAAAATTTACTATATAAAAGGCAATCCCTGGGATATTTAAAATTTGCGACAGTAGAAAATTATTTTTTGAATAATTTACTATATAAAAGGCAATCCCTGGCGCAATTAAAATTTGCGACAGTATAAAATTAGTTTTTGAATAATTTACTATTGAAAAGTCAATCCCTGGCGCAATTAAAATTTGTGACAGTTGAAAATTATTTTTTGAATAATTTACTATATAAAAGGCAATCCCTGGCGCAATTAAAATTTGCGACAGTAGAAAATTAGTTTTTGAATAATTTACTATAGAAAAGGCAATCCCTGGGATATTTAAAATTTGCGACAGTATAAAATTAGTTTTTGAATAATTTACTATAGAAAAGGCAATCCCTGGCGCACATAAAATTTGTGACAGTTGAAAATTATTTTTTGAATAATTTACTATATAAAAGGCAATCCCTGGCGCAATTAAAATTTGTGACAGTATAAAATTATTTTTTGAATAATTTACTATAGAAAAGGCAATCCCTGGGATATTTAAAATTTGTGACAGTTGAAAATTAGTTTTTGAATAATTTACTATATAAAAGGCAATCCCTGGCGTAATTAAAATTTGCGACAGTATAAAATTAGTTTTTGAATAATTTACTATAGAAAAGGCAATCCCTGGCGCAATTAAAATTTGTGACAGTTGAAAATTAGTTTTTGAATAATTTACTATAGAAAAGGCAATCCCTGGCGCAATTAAAATTTGCGACAGTATAAAATTAGTTTTTGAATAATTTACTATATAAAAGGCAATCCCTGGCGCAATTAAAATTTGTGACAGTATAAAATTATTTTTTGAATAATTTACTATAGAAAAGGCAATCCCTGGCGCAATTAAAATTTGCGACAGTAGAAAATTATTTTTTGAATAATTTACTATAGAAAAGGCAATCCCTGGCGCACATAAAATTTGCGACAGTAGAAAATTAGTTTTTGAATAATTTACTATAGAAAAGGCAATCCCTGGCGCAATTAAAATTTGCGACAGTAGAAAATTAGTTTTTGAAAAATTTACTATAGAAAAGGCAATCCCTGGCGCAATTAAAATTTGCGACAGTAGAAAATTAGTTTTTGAAAAATTTACTATAGAAAAGGCAATCTCTGGCGCACATAAAATTTGCGACAGTATAAAATTATTTTTTGAATAATTTACTATATAAAAGGCAATCCCTGGCGCAATTAAAATTTGTGACAGTTGAAAATTATTTTTTGAATAATTTACTATAGAAAAGGCAATCCCTGGCGCACATAAAATTTGTGACAGTATAAAATTAGTTTTTGAATAATTTACTATAGAAAAGTCAATCCCTGGCGCAATTAAAATTTGCGACAGTAGAAAATTATTTTTTGAATAATTTACTATAGAAAAGGCAATCCCTGGGATATTTAAAATTTGCGACAGTAGAAAATTAGTTTTTGAATAATTTACTATAGAAAAGGCAATCCCTGGCGCACATAAAATTTGTGACAGTTGAAAATTAGTTTTTGAAAAATTTACTATAGAAAAGGCAATCCCTGGCGCAATTAAAATTTGCGACAGTATAAAATTATTTTTTGAATAATTTACTAAAGAAAAGGCAATCCCTGGGATATTTAAAATTTGCGACAGTATAAAATTATTTTTTGAATAATTTACTATAGAAAAGGCAATCCCTGGCGTAATTAAAATTTGCGACAGTATAAAATTAGTTTTTGAATAATTTACTATAGAAAAGGCAATCCCTGGCGCAATTAAAATTTGCGACAGTATAAAATTATTTTTTGAATAATTTACTATAGAAAAGGCAATCCCTGGGATATTTAAAATTTGCGACAGTATAAAATTAGTTTTTGAATAATTTACTATAGAAAAGGCAATCCCTGGCGCACATAAAATTTGTGACAGTATAAAATTAGTTTTTGAATAATTTACTATAGAAAAGTCAATCCCTGGCGCACATAAAATTTGCGACAGTATAAAATTAGTTTTTGAATAATTTACTATAGAAAAGGCAATCCCTGGGATATTTAAAATTTGCGACAGTAGAAAATTAGTTTTTGAAAAATTTACTATATAAAAGGCAATCCCTGGGATATTTAAAATTTGCGACAGTATAAAATTAGTTTTTGAAAAATTTACTATATAAAAGGCAATCCCTGGGATATTTAAAATTTGCGACAGTAGAAAATTATTTTTTGAATAATTTACTATATAAAAGGCAATCCCTGGCGCAATTAAAATTTGCGACAGTATAAAATTAGTTTTTGAATAATTTACTATAGAAAAGTCAATCCCTGGCGCAATTAAAATTTGTGACAGTTGAAAATTATTTTTTGAATAATTTACTATATAAAAGGCAATCCCTGGCGCAATTAAAATTTGCGACAGTAGAAAATTAGTTTTTGAATAATTTACTATAGAAAAGGCAATCCCTGGGATATTTAAAATTTGCGACAGTATAAAATTAGTTTTTGAAAAATTTACTATATAAAAGGCAATCCCTGGCGTAATTAAAATTTGCGACAGTATAAAATTATTTTTTGAATAATTTACTATATAAAAGGCAATCCCTGGCGTAATTAAAATTTGCGACAGTATAAAATTATTTTTTGAATAATTTACTATATAAAAGGCAATCCCTGGCGCACATAAAATTTGTGACAGTATAAAATTATTTTTTGAATAATTTACTATAGAAAAGGCAATCCCTGGCGCACATAAAATTTGTGACAGTTGAAAATTATTTTTTGAATAATTTACTATAGAAAAGGCAATCCCTGGCGCAATTAAAATTTGTGACAGTATTAAAATTATTTTTTGAATAATTTACTATATAAAAGGCAATCCCTGGCGCAATTAAAATTTGTGACAGTATAAAATTATTTTTTGAATAATTTACTATAGAAAAGGCAATCCCTGGGATATTTAAAATTTGCGACAGTAGAAAATTATTTTTTGAATAATTTACTATAGAAAAGGCAATCCCTGGCGCACATAAAATTTGTGACAGTATAAAATTAGTTTTTGAATAATTTACTATAGAAAAGGCAATCCCTGGCGCAATTAAAATTTGTGACAGTATAAAATTATTTTTTGAATAATTTACTATATAAAAGGCAATCCCTGGCGTAATTAAAATTTGCGACAGTATAAAATTAGTTTTTGAATAATTTACTATAGAAAAGGCAATCCCTGGCGCAATTAAAATTTGTGACAGTTGAAAATTATTTTTTGAATAATTTACTATAGAAAAGGCAATCCCTGGCGCAATTAAAATTTGCGACAGTAGAAAATTAGTTTTTGAAAAATTTACTATAGAAAAGGCAATCCCTGGCGCAATTAAAATTTGCGACAGTAGAAAATTAGTTTTTGAAAAATTTACTATATAAAAGGCAATCCCTGGCGTAATTAAAATTTGTGACAGTATAAAATTATTTTTTGAATAATTTACTGTAGAAAAGGCAATCCCTGGCGCAATTAAAATTTGCGACAGTAGAAAATTAGTTTTTGAATAATTTACTATAGAAAAGGCAATCCCTGGGATATTTAAAATTTGCGACAGTATAAAATTAGTTTTTGAATAATTTACTATAGAAAAGGCAATCCCTGGCGCAATTAAAATTTGCGACAGTATAAAATTATTTTTTGAATAATTTACTATAGAAAAGGCAATCCCTGGCGCACATAAAATTTGTGACAGTATAAAATTAGTTTTTGAATAATTTACTATAGAAAAGGCAATCCCTGGCGCAATTAAAATTTGCGACAGTATAAAATTATTTTTTGAATAATTTACTATAGAAAAGGCAATCCCTGGGAGATTTAAAATTTGCGACAGTATAAAATTAGTTTTTGAATAATTTACTATAGAAAAGGCAATCCCTGGCGCAATTAAAATTTGCGACAGTAGAAAATTAGTTTTTGAAAAATTTACTATAGAAAAGGCAATCCCTGGCGCAATTAAAATTTGCGACAGTATAAAATTATTTTTTGAATAATTTACTATAGAAAAGGCAATCCCTGGGATATTTAAAATTTGCGACAGTATAAAATTATTTTTTGAATAATTTACTATAGAAAAGGCAATCCCTGGCGTAATTAAAATTTGCGACAGTATAAAATTAGTTTTTGAATAATTTACTATAGAAAAGGCAATCCCTGGCGCAATTAAAATTTGCGACAGTATAAAATTATTTTTTGAATAATTTACTATAGAAAAGGCAATCCCTGGGATATTTAAAATTTGCGACAGTATAAAATTAGTTTTTGAATAATTTACTATAGAAAAGGCAATCCCTGGCGCACATAAAATTTGTGACAGTATAAAATTAGTTTTTGAATAATTTACTATAGAAAAGTCAATCCCTGGCGCACATAAAATTTGCGACAGTATAAAATTAGTTTTTGAATAATTTACTATAGAAAAGGCAATCCCTGGGATATTTAAAATTTGCGACAGTAGAAAATTAGTTTTTGAAAAATTTACTATATAAAAGGCAATCCCTGGGATATTTAAAATTTGCGACAGTATAAAATTAGTTTTTGAAAAATTTACTATATAAAAGGCAATCCCTGGGATATTTAAAATTTGCGACAGTAGAAAATTATTTTTTGAATAATTTACTATATAAAAGGCAATCCCTGGCGCAATTAAAATTTGCGACAGTATAAAATTAGTTTTTGAATAATTTACTATAGAAAAGTCAATCCCTGGCGCAATTAAAATTTGTGACAGTTGAAAATTATTTTTTGAATAATTTACTATATAAAAGGCAATCCCTGGCGCAATTAAAATTTGCGACAGTAGAAAATTAGTTTTTGAATAATTTACTATAGAAAAGGCAATCCCTGGGATATTTAAAATTTGCGACAGTATAAAATTAGTTTTTGAAAAATTTACTATATAAAAGGCAATCCCTGGCGTAATTAAAATTTGCGACAGTATAAAATTATTTTTTGAATAATTTACTATATAAAAGGCAATCCCTGGCGTAATTAAAATTTGCGACAGTATAAAATTATTTTTTGAATAATTTACTATATAAAAGGCAATCCCTGGCGCACATAAAATTTGTGACAGTATAAAATTATTTTTTGAATAATTTACTATAGAAAAGGCAATCCCTGGCGCACATAAAATTTGTGACAGTTGAAAATTATTTTTTGAATAATTTACTATAGAAAAGGCAATCCCTGGCGCAATTAAAATTTGTGACAGTATAAAATTATTTTTTGAATAATTTACTATATAAAAGGCAATCCCTGGCGCAATTAAAATTTGTGACAGTATAAAATTATTTTTTGAATAATTTACTATAGAAAAGGCAATCCCTGGGATATTTAAAATTTGCGACAGTAGAAAATTATTTTTTGAATAATTTACTATAGAAAAGGCAATCCCTGGCGCACATAAAATTTGTGACAGTATAAAATTAGTTTTTGAATAATTTACTATAGAAAAGGCAATCCCTGGCGCAATTAAAATTTGTGACAGTATACAATTATTTTTTGAATAATTTACTATATAAAAGGCAATCCCTGGCGTAATTAAAATTTGCGACAGTATAAAATTAGTTTTTGAATAATTTACTATAGAAAAGGCAATCCCTGGCGCAATTAAAATTTGTGACAGTTGAAAATTATTTTTTGAATAATTTACTATAGAAAAGGCAATCCCTGGCGCAATTAAAATTTGCGACAGTAGAAAATTAGTTTTTGAAAAATTTACTATAGAAAAGGCAATCCCTGGCGCAATTAAAATTTGCGACAGTAGAAAATTAGTTTTTGAAAAATTTACTATATAAAAGGCAATCCCTGGCGTAATTAAAATTTGTGACAGTATAAAATTATTTTTTGAATAATTTACTGTAGAAAAGGCAATCCCTGGCGCAATTAAAATTTGCGACAGTAGAAAATTAGTTTTTGAATAATTTACTATAGAAAAGGCAATCCCTGGGATATTTAAAATTTGCGACAGTATAAAATTAGTTTTTGAATAATTTACTATAGAAAAGGCAATCCCTGGCGCAATTAAAATTTGCGACAGTATAAAATTATTTTTTGAATAATTTACTATAGAAAAGGCAATCCCTGGCGCACATAAAATTTGTGACAGTATAAAATTAGTTTTTGAATAATTTACTATAGAAAAGGCAATCCCTGGCGCAATTAAAATTTGCGACAGTATAAAATTATTTTTTGAATAATTTACTATAGAAAAGGCAATCCCTGGGAGATTTAAAATTTGCGACAGTATAAAATTAGTTTTTGAATAATTTACTATAGAAAAGGCAATCCCTGGCGCACATAAAATTTGTGACAGTATAAAATTAGTTTTTGAATAATTTACTATAGAAAAGGCAATCCCTGGCGCAATTAAAATTTGTGACAGTATAAAATTATTTTCTGAATAATTTACTATATAAAAGGCAATCCCTGGCGCAATTAAAATTTGTGACAGTATAAAATTATTTTTTGAAAAATTTACTATAGAAAAGGCAATCCCTGGGATATTTAAAATTTGCGACAGTATAAAATTAGTTTTTGAATAATTTACTATAGAAAAGGCAATCCCTGGCGCAATTAAAATTTGTGACAGTATAAAATTATTTTTTGAATAATTTACTATATAAAAGGCAATCCCTGGGATATTTAAAATTTGTGACAGTTGAAAATTAGTTTTTGAATAATTTACTATATAAAAGGCAATCCCTGGCGTAATTAAAATTTGCGACAGTATAAAATTAGTTTTTGAATAATTTACTGTAGAAAAGGCAATCCCTGGGATATTTAAAATTTGCGACAGTAGAAAATTATTTTTTGAATAATTTACTATAGAAAAGGCAATCCCTGGCGCAATTAAAATTTGTGACAGTATAAAATTATTTTTTGAATAATTTACTATATAAAAGGCAATCCCTGGGATATTTAAAATTTGTGACAGTTGAAAATTAGTTTTTGAATAATTTACTATAGAAAAGGCAATCCCTGGCGCAATTAAAATTTGCGACAGTATAAAATTAGTTTTTGAATAATTTACTATAGAAAAGGCAATCCCTGGGATATTTAAAATTTGCGACAGTAGAAAATTATTTTTTGAATAATTTACTATAGAAAAGGCAATCCCTGGCGCACATAAAATTTGTGACAGTTGAAAATTATTTTTTGAATAATTTACTATAGAAAAGGCAATCCCTGGCGTAATTAAAATTTGCGACAGTATAAAATTAGTTTTTGAAAAATTTACTATATAAAAGGCAATCCCTGGCGTAATTAAAATTTGCGACAGTATAAAATTAGTTTTTGAATAATTTACTATAGAAAAGGCAATCCCTGGCGTAATTAAAATTTGCGACAGTATAAAATTAGTTTTTGAATAATTTACTATAGAAAAGGCAATCCCTGGCGCAATTAAAATTTGCGACAGTATAAAATTAGTTTTTGAATAATTTACTATAGAAAAGGCAATCCCTGGCGTAATTAAAATTTGCGACAGTATAAAATTAGTTTTTGAATAATTTACTATAGAAAAGGCAATCCCTGGCGTAATTAAAATTTGCGACAGTATAAAATTAGTTTTTGAATAATTTACTATAGAAAAGGCAATCCCTGGCGCAATTAAAATTTGTGACAGTTGAAAATTATTTTTTGAATAATTTACTATATAAAAGGCAATCCCTGGCGCAATTAAAATTTGCGACAGTATAAAATTAGTTTTTGAATAATTTACTATAGAAAAGGCAATCCCTGGCGCAATTAAAATTTGCGACAGTATAAAATTATTTTTTGAATAATTTACTATATAAAAGGCAATCCCTGGGATATTTAAAATTTGTGACAGTTGAAAATTAGTTTTTGAATAATTTACTATAGAAAAGGCAATCCCTGGCGCAATTAAAATTTGCGACAGTAGAAAATTAGTTTTTGAATAATTTACTATAGAAAAGGCGATCCCTGGGATATTTAAAATTTGCGACAGTAGAAAATTATTTTTTGAATAATTTACTATAGAAAAGGCAATCCCTGGCGCACATAAAATTTGTGACAGTATAAAATTAGTTTTTGAATAATTTACTATAGAAAAGGCAATCCCTGGGATATTTAAAATTTGCGACAGTAGAAAATTATTTTTTGAATAATTTACTATATAAAAGGCAATCCCTGGCGCAATTAAAATTTGCGACAGTATAAAATTAGTTTTTGAATAATTTACTATAGAAAAGGCAATCCCTGGCGCAATTAAAATTTGTGACAGTATAAAATTATTTTTTGAATAATTTACTATATAAAAGGCAATCCCTGGGATATTTAAAATTTGTGACAGTTGAAAATTAGTTTTTGAATAATTTACTATAGAAAAGGCAATCCCTGGCGCAATTAAAATTTGCGACAGTATAAAATTAGTTTTTGAATAATTTACTATAGAAAAGGCAATCCCTGGGATATTTAAAATTTGCGACAGTAGAAAATTATTTTTTGAATAATTTACTATAGAAAAGGCCATCCCTGGCGCACATAAAATTTGTGACAGTATAAAATTAGTTTTTGAATAATTTACTATAGAAAAGGCAATCCCTGGGATATTTAAAATTTGCGACAGTATAAAATTAGTTTTTGAATAATTTACTATAGAAAAGGCAATCCCTGGGATATTTAAAATTTGCGACAGTATAAAATTAGTTTTTGAATAATTTACTATAGAAAAGGCAATCCCTGGCGCAATTAAAATTTGCGACAGTATAAAATTATTTTTTGAATAATTTACTATAGAAAAGGCAATCCCTGGGATATTTAAAATTTGCGACAGTATAAAATTAGTTTTTGAAAAATTTACTATATAAAAGGCAATCCCTGGGATATTTAAAATTTGCGACAGTAGAAAATTATTTTTTGAATAATTTACTATATAAAAGGCAATCCCTGGCGCAATTAAAATTTGCGACAGTATAAAATTAGTTTTTGAATAATTTACTATAGAAAAGTCAATCCCTGGCGCAATTAAAATTTGTGACAGTTGAAAATTATTTTTTGAAAAATTTACTATATAAAAGGCAATCCCTGGCGTAATTAAAATTTGTGACAGTTGAAAATTAGTTTTTGAATAATTTACTATAGAAAAGGCAATCCCTGGCGTAATTAAAATTTGCGACAGTATAAAATTATTTTTTGAATAATTTACTATAGAAAAGGCAATCCCTGGCGCAATTAAAATTTGCGACAGTATAAAATTAGTTTTTGAATAATTTACTATAGAAAAGGCAATCCCTGGCGCAATTAAAATTTGCGACAGTATAAAATTAGTTTTTGAATAATTTACTATATAAAAGGCAATCCCTGGCGCAATTAAAATTTGTGACAGTTGAAAATTATTTTTTGAATAATTTACTATAGAAAAGGCAATCCCTGGCGCAATTAAAATTTGTGACAGTTGAAAATTATTTTTTGAATAATTTACTAGAGAAAAGGCAATCCCTGGGATATTTAAAATTTGCGACAGTATAAAATTATTTTTTGAATAATTTACTATAGAAAAGGCAATCCCTGGCGCACATAAAATTTGCGACAGTATAAAATTAGTTTTTGAAAAATTTACTGTAGAAAAGGCAATCCCTGGCGCAATTAAAATTTGCGACAGTATAAAATTAGTTTTTGAAAAATTTACTATAGAAAAGGCAATCCCTGGCGCACATAAAATTTGCGACAGTAGAAAATTATTTTTTGAATAATTTACTATAGAAAAGGCAATCCCTGGCGCAATTAAAATTTGCGACAGTATAAAATTAGTTTTTGAAAAATTTACTATATAAAAGGCAATCCCTGGCGTAATTAAAATTTGCGACAGTAGAAAATTAGTTTTTGAATAATTTACTATATAAAAGGCAATCCCTGGGGCAATTAAAATTTGCGACAGTATAAAATTATTTTTTGAATAATTTACTGTAGAAAAGGCAATCCCTGGGATATTTAAAATTTGCGACAGTATAAAATTATTTTTTGAATAATTTACTATAGAAAAGGCAATCCCTGGCGCACATAAAATTTGCGACAGTATAAAATTAGTTTTTGAATAATTTACTAAAGAAAAGGCAATCCCTGGCGCAATTAAAATTTGCGACAGTAGAAAATTATTTTTTGAATAATTTACTATAGAAAAGGCAATCCCTGGCGCACATAAAATTTGCGACAGTATAAAATTAGTTTTTGAATAATTTACTATAGAAAAGGCAATCCCTGGGATATTTAAAATTTGCGACAGTATAAAAATATTTTTTGAATAATTTACTATAGAAAAGGCAATCCCTGGCGCAATTAAAATTTGTGACAGTTGAAAATTATTTTTTGAATAATTTACTATAGAAAAGGCAATCCCTGGCGTAATTAAAATTTGCGACAGTATAAAATTAGTTTTTGAATAATTTACTATATAAAAGGCAATCCCTGGCGCACATAAAATTTGCGACAGTAGAAAATTATTTTTTGAATAATTTACTATAGAAAAGGCAATCCCTGGCGCAATTAAAATTTGCGACAGTATAAAATTAGTTTTTGAAAAATTTACTGTAGAAAAGGCAATCCCTGGCGCAATTAAAATTTGCGACAGTATAAAATTAGTTTTTGAAAAATTTACTATAGAAAAGGCAATCCCTGGCGCACATAAAATTTGCGACAGTATAAAATTAGTTTTTGAAAAATTTACTATAGAAAAGGCAATCCCTGGCGCAATTAAAATTTGCGACAGTATAAAATTAGTTGTTGAATAATTTACTATAGAAAAGGCAATCCCTGGCGCAATTAAAATTTGTGACAGTTGAAAATTATTTTTTGAATAATTTACTATAGAAAAGGCAATCCCTGGCGCACATAAAATTTGCGACAGTATAAAATTAGTTTTTGAATAATTTACTATAGAAAAGGCAATCCCTGGCGCAATTAAAATTTGCGACAGTATAAAATTATTTTTTGAATAATTTACTATAGAAAAGGCAATCCCTGGCGAAATTAAAATTTGCGACAGTAGAAAATTATTTTTTGAATAATTTACTGTAGAAAAGGCAATCCCTGGGATATTTAAAATTTGCGACAGTATAAAATTATTTTTTGAATAATTTACTATAGAAAAGGCAATCCCTGGCGCAATTAAAATTTGTGACAGTTGAAAATTATTTTTTGAAAAATTTACTATATAAAAGGCAATCCCTGGCGTAATTAAAATTTGTGGCAGTTGAAAATTATTTTTTGAATAATTTACTATAGAAAAGGCAATCCCTGGCGCAATTAAAATTTGTGACAGTTGAAAATTATTTTTTGAATAATTTACTGTAGAAAAGGCAATCCCTGGCGCAATTAAAATTTGCGACAGTATAAAATTAGTTTTTGAAAAATTTACTATAGAAAAGGCAATCCCTGGCGCAATTAAAATTTGCGACAGTAGAAAATTATTTTTTGAATAATTTACTATAGAAAAGGCAATCCCTGGCGCACATAAAATTTGCGACAGTATAAAATTAGTTTTTGAATAATTTACTATAGAAAAGGCAATCCCTGGCGCACATAAAATTTGCGACAGTATAAAATTAGTTTTTGAAAAATTTACTGTAGAAAAGGCAATCCCTGGCGCAATTAAAATTTGCGACAGTATAAAATTAGTTTTTGAAAAATTTACAATATAAAAGGCAATCCCTGGCGTAATTAAAATTTGTGACAGTTGAAAATTATTTTTTGAATAATTTACTATAGAAAAGGCAATCCCTGGCGCAATTAAAATTTGTGACAGTTGAAAATTATTTTTTGAATAATTTACTATAGAAAAGTCAATCCCTGGCGCACATAAAATTTGCGACAGTAAAAAATTATTTTTTGAATAATTTACTATAGAAAAGTCAATCCCTGGCGCAATTAAAATTTGTGACAGTTGAAAATTATTTTTTGAATAATTTACTATAGAAAAGGCAATCCCTGGCGCAATTAAAATTTGCGACAGTATAAAATTAGTTTTTGAATAATTTACTATAGAAAAGGCAATCCCTGGCGCAATTAAAATTTGTGACAGTTGAAAATTATTTTTTGAATAATTTACTGTAGAAATGGCAATCCCTGGCGCAATTAAAATTTGTGAGAGTTGAAAATTATTTTTTGAATAATTTACTATAGAAAAGGCAATCCCTGGCGCAATTAAAATTTGCGACAGTATAAAATTATTTTTTGAATAATTTACTGTAGAAAAGGCAATCCCTGGCGCAATTAAAATTTGTGACAGTAGAAAATTATTTTTTGAATAATTTACTATAGAAAAGGCAATCCCTGGCGCAATTAAAATTTGTGACAGTTGAAAATTATTTTTTGAAAAATTTACTATATAAAAGGCAATCCCTGGCGCAATTAAAATTTGCGACAGTATAAAATTAGTTTTTGAAAAATTTACTATAGAAAAGGCAATCCCTGGCGCAATTAAAATTTGTGACAGTTGAAAATTTTTTTTTGAATAATTTACTATAGAAAAGGCAATCCCTGGCGCAATTAAAATTTGCGACAGTATAAAATTAGTTTTTGAATAATTTACTATAGAAAAGGCAATCCCTGGCGCAATTAAAATTTGTGACAGTTGAAAATTATTTTTTGAATAATTTACTGTAGAAAAGGCAATCCCTGGCGCAATTAAAATTTGTGACAGTTGAAAATTATTTTTTGAATAATTTACTGTAGAAAAGGCAATCCCTGGCGCAATTAAAATTTGTGACAGTTGAAAATTATTTTTTGAATAATTTACTATAGAAAAGGCAATCCCTGGCGCAATTAAAATTTGCGACAGTATAAAATTATTTTTTGAATAATTTACTATAGAAAAGGCAATCCCTGGCGCAATTAAAATTTGCGACAGTATAAAATTAGTTTTTGAAAAATTTACTATATAAAAGGCAATCCCTGGCGTAATTAAAATTTGTGACAGTTGAAAATTATTTTTTGAATAATTTACTATAGAAAAGGCAATCCCTGGCGCAATTAAAATTTGTGACAGTTGAAAATTATTTTTTGAATAATTTACTATAGAAAAGCCAATCCCTGGCGCACATAAAATTTGCGACAGTAAAAAATTATTTTTTGAATAATTTACTATAGAAAAGTCAATCCCTGGCGCAATTAAAATTTGTGACAGTTGAAAATTATTTTTTGAATAATTTACTATAGAAAAGGCAATCCCTGGCGCAATTAAAATTAGCGACAGTATAAAATTAGTTTTTGAATAATTTACTATAGAAAAGGCAATCCCTGGCGCAATTAAAATTTGTGACAGTTGAAAATTATTTTTTGAATAATTTACTGTAGAAAAGGCAATCCCTGGCGCAATTAAAATTTGTGACAGTTGAAAATTATTTTTTGAATAATTTACTGTAGAAAAGGCAATCCCTGGCGCAATTAAAATTTGCGACAGTATAAAATTAGTTTTTGAAAAATTTACTATAGAAAAGGCAATCCCTGGCGCAATTAAAATTTGCGACAGTATAAAATTAGTTTTTGAAAAATTTACTATAGAAAAGGCAATCCCTGGCGCAATTAAAATTTGCGACAGTATAAAATTATTTTTTGAATAATTTACTGTAGAAAAGGCAATCCCTGGCGCAATTAAAATTTGTGACAGTAGAAAATTATTTTTTGAATAATTTACTATAGAAAAGGCAATCCCTGGCGCAATTAAAATTTGTGACAGTTGAAAATTATTTTTTGAAAAATTTACTATATAAAAGGCAATCCCTGGCGCAATTAAAATTTGCGACAGTATAAAATTAGTTTTTGAAAAATTTACTATAGAAAAGGCAATCCCTGGCGCAATTAAAATTTGCGACAGTATAAAATTAGTTTTTGAAAAATTTACTATATAAAAGGCAATCCCTGGCGTAATTAAAATTTGCGACAGTATAAAATTATTTTTTGAATAATTTACTATAGAAAAGGCAATCCCTGGCGCACATAAAATTTGCGACAGTATAAAATTAGTTTTTGAAAAATTTACTATAGAAAAGGCAATCCCTGGCGCAATTAAAATTTGCGACAGTATAAAATTAGTTTTTGAATAATTTACTATAGAAAAGGCAATCCCTGGCGCAATTAAAATTTGTGACAGTTGAAAATTATTTTTTGAATAATTTACTGTAGAAAAGGCAATCCCTGGCGCAATTAAAATTTGTGACAGTTGAAAATTATTTTTTGAATAATTTACTATAGAAAAGGCAATCCCTGGCGCAATTAAAATTTGCGACAGTATAAAATTATTTTTTGAATAATTTACTGTAGAAAAGGCAATCCCTGGCGCAATTAAAATTTGTGATAGTAGAAAATTATTTTTTGAATAATTTACTATAGAAAAGGCAATCCCTGGCGCAATTAAAATTTGTGACAGTTGAAAATTATTTTTTGAAAAATTTACTATATAAAAGGCAATCCCTGGCGCAATTAAAATTTGCGACAGTATAAAATTAGTTTTTGAAAAATTTACTATAGAAAAGCCAATCCCTGGCGCAATTAAAATTTGTGACAGTTGAAAATTATTTTTTGAATAATTTACTATAGAAAAGGCAATCCCTGGCGCAATTAAAATTTGCGACAGTATAAAATTAGTTTTTGAATAATTTACTATAGAAAAGGCAATCCCTGGCGCAATTAAAATTTGTGACAGTTGAAAATTATTTTTTGAATAATTTACTGTAGAAAAGGCAATCCCTGGCGCAATTAAAATTTGTGACAGTTGAAAATTATTTTTTGAATAATTTACTGTAGAAAAGGCAATCCCTGGCGCAATTAAAATTTGTGACAGTTGAAAATTATTTTTTGAATAATTTACTATAGAAAAGGCAATCCCTGGCGCAATTAAAATTTGCGACAGTATAAAATTAGTTTTTGAAAAATTTACTATAGAAAAGGCAATCCCTGGCGCAATTAAAATTTGCGACAGTAGAAAATTAGTTTTTGAAAAATTTACTATATAAAAGGCAATCCCTGGGATATTTAAAATTTGCGACAGTATAAAATTATTTTTTGAATAATTTACTATAGAAAAGGCAATCCCTGGCGCAATTAAAATTTGTGACAGTTGAAAATTATTTTTTGAAAAATTTACTATATAAAAGGCAATCCCTGGCGTAATTAAAATTTGTGACAGTTGAAAATTATTTTTTGAATAATTTACTATAGAAAAGGCAATCCCTGGCGCAATTAAAATTTGTGACAGTTGAAAATTATTTTTTGAATAATTTACTGTAGAAAAGGCAATCCCTGGCGCAATTAAAATTTGCGACAGTATAAAATTAGTTTTTGAAAAATTTACTATAGAAAAGGCAATCCCTGGCGCAATTAAAATTTGCGACAGTAGAAAATTATTTTTTGAATAATTTACTATAGAAAAGGCAATCCCTGGCGCACATAAAATTTGCGACAGTATAAAATTAGTTTTTGAATAATTTACTATAGAAAAGGCAATCCCTGGCGCACATAAAATTTGCGACAGTATAAAATTAGTTTTTGAAAAATTTACTGTAGAAAAGGCAATCCCTGGCGCAATTAAAATTTGCGACAGTATAAAATTAGTTTTTGAAAAATTTTCTATAGAAAAGGCAATCCCTGGCGCACATAAAATTTGCGACAGTAGAAAATTATTTTTTGAATAATTTACTATAGAAAAGGCAATCCCTGGCGCAATTAAAATTTGCGACAGTATAAAATTAGTTTTTGAAAAATTTACTATATAAAAGGCAATCCCTGGCGTAATTAAAATTTGCGACAGTAGAAAATTAGTTTTTGAATAATTTACTATATAAAAGGCAATCCCTGGCGCAATTAAAATTTGCGACAGTATAAAATTATTTTTTGAAAAATTTACTATAGAAAAGGCAATCCCTGGCGCAATTAAAATTTGCGACAGTATAAAAATAGTTTTTGAAAAATTTACTATATAAAAGGCAATCCCTGGGATATTTAAAATTTGCGACAGTATAAAATTAGTTTTTGAATAATTTACTATAGAAAAGGCAATCCCTGGCGTAATTAAAATTTGTGACAGTTGAAAATTAGTTTTTGAATAATTTACTATAGAAAAGGCAATCCCTGGCGCAATTAAAATTTGCGACAGTATAAAATTAGTTTTTGAAAAATTTACTATAGAAAAGGCAATCCCTGGCGCAATTAAAATTTGCGACAGTAGAAAATTAGTTTTTGAAAAATTTACTATAGAAAAGGCAATCCCTGGCGTAATTAAAATTTGCGACAGTATAAAATTAGTTTTTGAATAATTTACTGTAGAAAAGGCAATCCCTGGCGCAATTAAAATTTGTGACAGTTGAAAATTATTTTTTGAATAATTTACTGTAGAAAAGGCAATCCCTGGCGCAATTAAAATTTGCGACAGTAGAAAATTAGTTTTTGAAAAATTTACTATATAAAAGGCAATCCCTGGCGTAATTAAAATTTGCGACAGTATAAAATTATTTTTTGAATAATTTACTATAGAAAAGGCAATCCCTGGCGCAATTAAAATTTGCGACAGTATAAAATTATTTTTTGAATAATTTACTGTAGAAAAGGCAATCCCTGGCGCAATTAAAATTTGTGACAGTAGAAAATTATTTTTTGAATAATTTACTATAGAAAAGGCAATCCCTGGCGCAATTAAAATTTGTGACAGTTGAAAATTATTTTTTGAAAAATTTACTATATAAAAGGCAATCCCTGGCGCAATTAAAATTTGCGACAGTATAAAATTAGTTTTTGAAAAATTTACTATAGAAAAGGCAATCCCTGGCGCAATTAAAATTTGCGACAGTATAAAATTAGTTTTTGAAAAATTTACTATATAAAAGGCAATCCCTGGCGTAATTAAAATTTGCGACAGTAGAAAATTATTTTTTGAATAATTTACTATAGAAAAGGCAATCCCTGGCGCACATAAAATTTGCGACAGTATAAAATTAGTTTTTGAAAAATTTACTATAGAAAAGGCAATCCCTGGCGCACATAAAATTTGTGACAGTATAAAATTAGTTTTTGAAAAATTTACTATATAAAAGGCAATCCCTGGCGTAATTAAAATTTGCGACAGTATAAAATTAGTTTTTGAATAATTTACTATAGAAAAGGCAATCCCTGGCGCAATTAAAATTTGTGACAGTTGAAAATTATTTTTTGAATAATTTACTATAGAAAAGGCAATCCCTGGCGCAATTAAAATTTGCGACAGTATAAAATTAGTTTTTGAAAAATTTACTATAGAAAAGGCAATCCCTGGCGCAATTAAAATTTGCGACAGTAGAAAATTAGTTTTTGAAAAATTTACTATATAAAAGGCAATCCCTGGCGAAATTAAAATTTGCGACAGTATAAAATTAGTTTTTGAATAATTTACTATAGAAAAGGCAATCCCTGGCGCAATTAAAATTTGTGACAGTTGAAAATTATTTTTTGAATAATTTACTGTAGAAAAGGCAATCCCTGGCGCAATTAAAATTTGTGACAGTTGAAAATTAGTTTTTGAAAAATTTACTATAGAAAAGGCAATCCCTGGCGCAATTAAAATTTGCGACAGTATAAAATTATTTTTTGAATAATTTACTATAGAAAAGGCAATCCCTGGCGCAATTAAAATTTGCGACAGTATAAAATTAGTTTTTGAAAAATTTACTATAGAAAAGGCAATCCCTGGCGCAATTAAAATTTGCGACAGTAGAAAATTAGTTTTTGAAAAATTTACTATATAAAAGGCAATCCCTGGCGTAATTAAAATTTGCGACAGTATAAAATTAGTTTTTGAATAATTTACTGTAGAAAAGGCAATCCCTGGCGCAATTAAAATTTGTGACAGTTGAAAATTATTTTTTGAATAATTTACTGTAGAAAAGGCAATCCCTGGCGTAATTAAAATTTGCGACAGTATAAAATTAGTTTTTGAAAAATTTACTATAGAAAAGGCAATCCCTGGCGCAATTAAAATTTGCGACAGTATAAAATTAGTTTTTGAAAAATTTACTATAGAAAAGGCAATCCCTGGCGCAATTAAAATTTGCGACAGTATAAAATTATTTTTTGAATAATTTACTATAGAAAAGGCAATCCCTGGCGCACATAAAATTTGCGACAGTATAAAATTATTTTTTGAATAATTTACTATATAAAAGGCAATCCCTGGCGCAATTAAAATTTGCGACAGTATAAAATTAGTTTTTGAATAATTTACTATATAAAAGGCAATCCCTGGCGTAATTAAAATTTGCGACAGTAGAAAATTAGTTTTTGAATAATTTACTATATAAAAGGCAATCCCTGGCGTAATTAAAATTTGCGACAGTATAAAATTAGTTTTTGAATAATTTACTGTAGAAAAGGCAATCCCTGGCGCAATTAAAATTTGTGACAGTTGAAAATTATTTTTTGAATAATTTACTATAGAAAAGGCAATCCCTGGCGCAATTAAAATTTGCGACAGTAGAAAATTAGTTTTTGAATAATTTACTATAGAAAAGGCAATCCCTGGCGCAATTAAAATTTGCGACAGTATAAAATTATTTTTTGAATAATTTACTATAGAAAAGGCAATCCCTGGCGAAATTAAAATTTGCGACAGTAGAAAATTATTTTTTGAATAATTTACTGTAGAAAAGGCAATCCCTGGGATATTTAAAATTTGCGACAGTATAAAATTATTTTTTGAATAATTTACTATAGAAAAGGCAATCCCTGGCGCAATTAAAATTTGTGACAGTTGAAAATTATTTTTTGAAAAATTTACTATATAAAAGGCAATCCCTGGCGTAATTAAAATTTGTGACAGTTGAAAATTATTTTTTGAATAATTTACTATAGAAAAGGCAATCCCTGGCGCAATTAAAATTTGCGACAGTATAAAATTAGTTTTTGAAAAATTTACTATATAAAAGGCAATCCCTGGCGCAATTAAAATTTGTGACAGTTGAAAATTAGTTTTTGAAAAATTTACTATAGAAAAGGCAATCCCTGGCGCAATTAAAATTTGCGACAGTAGAAAATTATTTTTTGAATAATTTACTATAGAAAAGGCAATCCCTGGCGCACATAAAATTTGCGACAGTATAAAATTAGTTTTTGAATAATTTACTATAGAAAAGGCAATCCCTGGCGCACATAAAATTTGCGACAGTATAAAATTAGTTTTTGAAAAATTTACTGTAGAAAAGGCAATCCCTGGCGCAATTAAAATTTGCGACAGTATAAAATTAGTTTTTGAAAAATTTACTATATAAAAGGCAATCCCTGGCGCAATTAAAATTTGTGACAGTTGAAAATTATTTTTTGAATAATTTACTATAGAAAAGGCAATCCCTGGCGCAATTAAAATTTGTGACAGTTGAAAATTATTTTTTGAATAATTTACTATAGAAAAGGCAATCCCTGGCGTAATTAAAATTTGCGACAGTATAAAATTAGTTTTTGAATAATTTACTATATAAAAGGCAATCCCTGGCGCACATAAAATTTGCGACAGTAGAAAATTAGTTTTTGAAAAATTTACTATATAAAAGGCAATCCCTGGCGTAATTAAAATTTGCGACAGTATAAAATTAGTTTTTGAAAAATTTACTATATAAAAGGCAATCCCTGGGATATTTAAAATTTGCGACAGTAGAAAATTATTTTTTGAATAATTTACTATATAAAAGGCAATCCCTGGCGCAATTAAAATTTGCGACAGTATAAAATTAGTTTTTGAATAATTTACTATAGAAAAGTCAATCCCTGGCGCAATTAAAATTTGTGACAGTTGAAAATTATTTTTTGAAAAATTTACTATATAAAAGGCAATCCCTGGCGTAATTAAAATTTGTGACAGTTGAAAATTAGTTTTTGAATAATTTACTATAGAAAAGGCAATCCCTGGCGTAATTAAAATTTGCGACAGTATAAAATTATTTTTTGAATAATTTACTATAGAAAAGGCAATCCCTGGCGCAATTAAAATTTGCGACAGTATAAAATTAGTTTTTGAATAATTTACTATAGAAAAGGCAATCCCTGGCGCAATTAAAATTTGTGACAGTTGAAAATTATTTTTTGAATAATTTACTATAGAAAAGGCAATCCCTGGGATATTTAAAATTTGCGACAGTATAAAATTATTTTTTGAATAATTTACTATAGAAAAGGCAATCCCTGGCGCACATAAAATTTGTGACAGTATAAAATTAGTTTTTGAATAATTTACTATAGAAAAGTCAATCCCTGGCGCAATTAAAATTTGTGACAGTTGAAAATTATTTTTTGAAAAATTTACTATATAAAAGGCAATCCCTGGCGTAATTAAAATTTGTGACAGTTGAAAATTAGTTTTTGAATAATTTACTATAGAAAAGGCAATCCCTGGCGCAATTAAAATTTGTGACAGTTGAAAATTATTTTTTGAATAATTTACTATAGAAAAGGCAATCCCTGGCGCAATTAAAATTTGTGACAGTTGAAAATTATTTTTTGAATAATTTACTATAGAAAAGGCAATCCCTGGGATATTTAAAATTTGCGACAGTATAAAATTATTTTTTGAATAATTTACTATATAAAAGGCAATCCCTGGCGCAATTAAAATTTGCGACAGTATAAAATTAGTTTTTGAATAATTTACTATAGAAAAGTCAATCCCTGGCGCAATTAAAATTTGTGACAGTTGAAAATTATTTTTTGAAAAATTTACTATATAAAAGGCAATCCCTGGCGTAATTAAAATTTGTGACAGTTGAAAATTAGTTTTTGAATAATTTACTATAGAAAAGGCAATCCCTGGCGTAATTAAAATTTGCGACAGTATAAAATTATTTTTTGAATAATTTACTATAGAAAAGGCAATCCCTGGCGCAATTAAAATTTGCGACAGTATAAAATTAGTTTTTGAATAATTTACTATAGAAAAGGCAATCCCTGGCGCAATTAAAATTTGTGACAGTTGAAAATTATTTTTTGAATAATTTACTATAGAAAAGGCAATCCCTGGGATATTTAAAATTTGCGACAGTATAAAATTATTTTTTGAATAATTTACTATAGAAAAGGCAATCCCTGGCGCACATAAAATTTGTGACAGTATAAAATTAGTTTTTGAATAATTTACTATAGAAAAGTCAATCCCTGGCGCAATTAAAATTTGTGACAGTTGAAAATTATTTTTTGAAAAATTTACTATATAAAAGGCAATCCCTGGCGTAATTAAAATTTGTGACAGTTGAAAATTAGTTTTTGAATAATTTACTATATAAAAGGCAATCCCTGGCGCAATTAAAATTTGTGACAGTTGAAAATTATTTTTTGAATAATTTACTATAGAAAAGGCAATCCCTGGCGCAATTAAAATTTGTGACAGTTGAAAATTATTTTTTGAATAATTTACTATAGAAAAGGCAATCCCTGGGATATTTAAAATTTGCGACAGTATAAAATTATTTTTTGAATAATTTACTATAGAAAAGGCAATCCCTGGCGCACATAAAATTTGTGACAGTATAAAATTAGTTTTTGAATAATTTACTATAGAAAAGTCAATCCCTGGCGCAATTAAAATTTGTGACAGTTGAAAATTATTTTTTGAAAAATTTACTATATAAAAGGCAATCCCTGGCGTAATTAAAATTTGTGACAGTTGAAAATTAGTTTTTGAATAATTTACTATAGAAAAGGCAATCCCTGGCGCAATTAAAATTTGCGACAGTAGAAAATTATTTTTTGAATAATTTACTATATAAAAGGCAATCCCTGGCGTAATTAAAATTTGCGACAGTAGAAAATTAGTTTTTGAAAAATTTACTATAGAAAAGGCAATCCCTGGGATATTTAAAATTTGCGACAGTAGAAAATTAGTTTTTGAATAATTTACTATAGAAAAGGCAATCCCTGGCGCAATTAAAATTTGTGACAGTATAAAATTATTTTTTGAATAATTTACTGTAGAAAAGGCAATCCCTGGGATATTTAAAATTTGCGACAGTAGAAAATTAATTTTTGAATAATTTACTATAGAAAAGGCAATCCCTGGCGCAATTAAAATTTGTGACAGTATAAAATTATTTTTTGAATAATTTACTGTAGAAAAGGCAATCCCTGGCGCAATTAAAATTTGTGACAGTTGAAAATTAGTTTTTGAATAATTTACTATATAAAAGGCAATCCCTGGCGTAATTAAAATTTGCGACAGTATAAAATTAGTTTTTGAAAAATTTACTATATAAAAGGCAATCCCTGGCGCAATTAAAATTTGCGACAGTAGAAAATTAGTTTTTGAATAATTTACTATAGAAAAGGCAATCCCTGGCGCACATAAAATTTGTGACAGTATAAAATTAGTTTTTGAAAAATTTACTATAGAAAAGGCAATCCCTGGCGCAATTAAAATTTGTGACAGTATAAAATTAGTTTTTGAAAAATTTACTATAGAAAAGGCAATCCCTGGCGCAATTAAAATTTGTGACAGTATAAAATTATTTTTTGAATAATTTACTATATAAAAGGCAATCCCTGGCGCAATTAAAATTTGTGACAGTATAAAATTAGTTTTTGAAAAATTTACTGTAGAAAAGGCAATCCCTGGCGTAATTAAAATTTGCGACAGTATAAAATTATTTTTTGAATAATTTACTGTAGAAAAGGCAATCCCTGGCGCAATTAAAATTTGCGACAGTATAAAATTAGTTTTTGAAAAATTTACTATATAAAAGGCAATCCCTGGCGTAATTAAAATTTGCGACAGTATAAAATTAGTTTTTGAATAATTTACTGTAGAAAAGGCAATCCCTGGGATATTTAAAATTTGCGACAGTAGAAAATTATTTTTTGAATAATTTACTATAGAAAAGGCAATCCCTGGCGCAATTAAAATTTGTGACAGTATAAAATTATTTTTTGAATAATTTACTATATAAAAGGCAATCCCTGGCGTAATTAAAATTTGCGACAGTATAAAATTAGTTTTTGAAAAATTTACTATATAAAAGGCAATCCCTGGCGCAATTAAAATTTGCGACAGTAGAAAATTAGTTTTTGAATAATTTACTATAGAAAAGGCAATCCCTGGCGCACATAAAATTTGTGACAGTATAAAATTAGTTTTTGAAAAATTTACTATAGAAAAGGCAATCCCTGGCGCAATTAAAATTTGTGACAGTATAAAATTAGTTTTTGAAAAATTTACTATAGAAAAGGCAATCCCTGGCGCAATTAAAATTTGTGACAGTATAAAATTATTTTTTGAATAATTTGCTATAGAAAAGGCAATCCCTGGCGCAATTAAAATTTGTGACAGTATAAAATTAGTTTTTGAAAAATTTACTATAGAAAAGGCAATCCCTGGCGCAATTAAAATTTGTGACAGTTGAAAATTATTTTTTGAATAATTTACTATAGAAAAGGCAATCCCTGGCGCAATTAAAATTTGCGACAGTATAAAATTAGTTTTTGAAAAATTTACTATAGAAAAGGCAATCCCTGGCGCAATTAAAATTTGCGACAGTTGAAAATTAGTTTTTGAATAATTTACTATAGAAAAGGCAATCCCTGGCGCAATTAAAATTTGCGACAGTATAAAATTAGTTTTTGAAAAATTTACTATAGAAAAGGCAATCCCTGGCGCACATAAAATTTGTGACAGTTGAAAATTATTTTTTGAAAAATTTACTATATAAAAGGCAATCCCTGGCGCAATTAAAATTTGTGACAGTTGAAAATTATTTTTTGAATAATTTACTATATAAAAGGCAATCCCTGGCGTAATTAAAATTTGTGGGCAATCCCTGGCGCACATAAAATTTGCGACAGTATAAAATTAGTTTTTGAAAAATTTACTATATAAAAGGCAATCCCTGGCGCAATTAAAATTTGCGACAGTATAAAATTATTTTTTGAATAATTTACTATAGAAAAGGCAATCCCTGGCGCAATTAAAATTTGTGACAGTTGAAAATTATTTTTTGAATAATTTACTGTAGAAAAGGCAATCCCTGGCGCAATTAAAATTTGTGACAGTTGAAAATTATTTTTTGAATAATTTACTATATAAAAGGCAATCCCTGGCGTAATTAAAATTTGTGGGCAATCCCTGGCGCAATTAAAATTTGCGACAGTTGAAAATTATTTTTTGAATAATTTACTATAGAAAAGGCAATCCCTGGCGCACATAAAATTTGCGACAGTATAAAATTAGTTTTTGAAAAATTTACTGTAGAAAAGGCAATCCCTGGCGCAATTAAAATTTGCGACAGTATAAAATTAGTTTTTGAAAAATTTACTATAGAAAAGGCAATCCCTGGCGCAATTAAAATTTGTGACAGTATAAAATTAGTTTTTGAATAATTTACTATAGAAAAGTCAATCCCTGGCGCAATTAAAATTTGCGACAGTAGAAAATTATTTTTTGAATAATTTACTATAGAAAAGGCAATCCCTGGGATATTTAAAATTTGCGACAGTAGAAAATTAGTTTTTGAATAATTTACTATAGAAAAGGCAATCCCTGGCGCACATAAAATTTGTGACAGTTGAAAATTAGTTTTTGAATAATTTACTGTAGAAAAGGCAATCCCTGGCGCAATTAAAATTTGTGACAGTTGAAAATTATTTTTTGAAAAATTTACTATATAAAAGGCAATCCCTGGCGCAATTAAAATTTGCGACAGTATAAAATTATTTTTTGAAAAATTTACTATAGAAAAGGCAATCCCTGGCGCAATTAAAATTTGTGACAGTTGAAAATTATTTTTTGAATAATTTACTATAGAAAAGGCAATCCCTGGCGCACATAAAATTTGCGACAGTATAAAATTAGTTTTTGAATAATTTACTATAGAAAAGGCAATCCCTGGCGTAATTAAAATTTGCGACAGTATAAAATTAGTTTTTGAAAAATTTACTGTAGAAAAGGCAATCCCTGGCGCAATTAAAATTTGTGACAGTATAAAATTAGTTTTTGAAAAATTTACTATAGAAAAGGCAATCCCTGGCGTAATTAAAATTTGCGACAGTATAAAATTAGTTTTTGAATAATTTACTATAGAAAAGGCAATCCCTGGCGCAATTAAAATTTGCGACAGTATAAAATTAGTTTTTGAAAAATTTACTGTAGAAAAGGCAATCCCTGGCGTAATTAAAATTTGCGACAGTAGAAAATTAGTTTTTGAATAATTTACTATAGAAAAGGCAATCCCTGGCGCAATTAAAATTTGTGACAGTTGAAAATTATTTTTTGAATAATTTACTGTAGAAAAGGCAATCCCTGGCGCAATTAAAATTTGTGACAGTTGAAAATTAGTTTTTGAAAAATTTACTATAGAAAAGGCAATCCCTGGCGCAATTAAAATTTGCGACAGTATAAAATTAGTTTTTGAATAATTTACTATAGAAAAGGCAATCCCTGGCGCAATTAAAATTTGCGACAGTAGAAAATTATTTTTTGAATAATTTACTATAGAAAAGGCAATCCCTGGCGCAATTAAAATTTGCGACAGTAGAAAATTAGTTTTTGAAAAATTTACTGTAGAAAAGGCAATCCCTGGCGTAATTAAAATTTGCGACAGTATAAAATTAGTTTTTGAAATATTTACTATATAAAAGGCAATCCCTGGCGTAATTAAAATTTGCGACAGTATAAAATTAGTTTTTGAAAAATTTACTATATAAAGGCAATCCCTGGCGTAATTAAAATTTGCGACAGTATAAAATTAGTTTTTGAATAATTTACTATAGAAAAGGCAATCCCTGGCGCAATTAAAATTTGCGACAGTATAATATTAGTTTTTGAAAAATTTACTATAGAAAAGGCAATCCCTGGCGCACATAAAATTTGCGACAGTATAAAATTAGTTTTTGAATAATTTACTATAGAAAAGGCAATCCCTGGCGTAATTAAAATTTGCGACAGTATAAAATTAGTTTTTGAATAATTTACTGTAGAAAAGGCAATCCCTGGCGCAATTAAAATTTGTGACAGTTGAAAATTAGTTTTTGAATAATTTACTATAGAAAAGGCAATCCCTGGCGCAATTAAAATTTGCGACAGTATAAAATTATTTTTTGAAAAATTTACTATAGAAAAGGCAATCCCTGGCGCAATTAAAATTTGTGACAGTTGAAAATTATTTTTTGAATAATTTACTATAGAAAAGGCAATCCCTGGCGCACATAAAATTTGCGACAGTATAAAATTAGTTTTTGAATAATTTACTATAGAAAAGGCAATCCCTGGCGTAATTAAAATTTGCGACAGTATAAAATTAGTTTTTGAATAATTTACTATAGAAAAGGCAATCCCTGGCGCAATTAAAATTTGCGACAGTATAAAATTAGTTTTTGAAAAATTTACTGTAGAAAAGGCAATCCCTGGCGCAATTAAAATTTGCGACAGTATAAAATTAGTTTTTGAAAAATTTATTATATAAAAGGCAATCCCTGGCGCAATTAAAATTTGTGACAGTTGAAAATTATTTTTTGAAAAATTTACTATATAAAAGGCAATCCCTGGCGCACATAAAATTTGTGACAGTATAAAATTAGTTTTTGAATAATTTACTATAGAAAAGTCAATCCCTGGCGCAATTAAAATTTGCGACAGTAGAAAATTATTTTTTGAATAATTTACTATAGAAAAGGCAATCCCTGGCGCACATAAAATTTGCGACAGTATAAAATTAGTTTTTGAATAATTTACTATAGAAAAGGCAATCCCTGGCGTAATTAAAATTTGCGACAGTATAAAATTAGTTTTTGAATAATTTACTATAGAAAAGGCAATCCCTGGCGCAATTAAAATTTGCGACAGTATAAAATTAGTTTTTGAAAAATTTACTGTAGAAAAGGCAATCCCTGGCGCAATTAAAATTTGCGACAGTATAAAATTAGTTTTTGAAAAATTTACTATATAAAAGGCAATCCCTGGCGCAATTAAAATTTGTGACAGTTGAAAATTATTTTTTGAAAAATTTACTATATAAAAGGCAATCCCTGGCGCAATTAAAATTTGCGACAGTATAAAATTAGTTTTTGAAAAATTTACTATATAAAAGGCAATCCCTGGCGCAATTAAAATTTGCGACAGTAGAAAATTAGTTTTTGAATAATTTACTATAGAAAAGGCAATCCCTGGCGCAATTAAAATTTGTGACAGTTGAAAATTATTTTTTGAATAATTTACTGTAGAAAAGGCAATCCCTGGCGCAATTAAAATTTGTGACAGTTGAAAATTAGTTTTTGAAAAATTTACTATAGAAAAGGCAATCCCTGGCGCAATTAAAATTTGCGACAGTATAAAATTAGTTTTTGAAAAATTTACTATAGAAAAGGCAATCCCTGGCGCAATTAAAATTTGCGACAGTATAAAATTATTTTTTGAAAAATTTACTATAGAAAAGGCAATCCCTGACGCAATTAAAATTTGCGACAGTATAAAATTAGTTTTTGAAAAATTTACTATATAAAAGGCAATCCCTGGCGTAATTAAAATTTGCGACAGTAGAAAATTATTTTTTGAATAATTTACTATAGAAAAGGCAATCCCTGGCGCACATAAAATTTGCGACAGTATAAAATTAGTTTTTGAAAAATTTACTATAGAAAAGGCAATCCCTGGCGCACATAAAATTTGTGACAGTATAAAATTAGTTTTTGAAAAATTTACTATATAAAAGGCAATCCCTGGCGTAATTAAAATTTGCGACAGTATAAAATTAGTTTTTGAGTAATTTACTATAGAAAAGGCAATCCCTGGCGCAATTAAAATTTGTGACAGTTGAAAATTATTTTTTGAATAATTTACTATAGAAAAGGCAATCCCTGGCGCAATTAAAATTTGCGACAGTATAAAATTAGTTTTTGAAAAATTTACTATAGAAAAGGCAATCCCTGGCGCAATTAAAATTTGCGACAGTAGAAAATTAGTTTTTGAAAAATTTACTATATAAAAGGCAATCCCTGGCGTAATTAAAATTTGCGACAGTATAAAATTAGTTTTTGAATAATTTACTATATAAAAGGCAATCCCTGGCGTAATTAAAATTTGCGACAGTATAAAATTATTTTTTGAATAATTTACTATAGAAAAGGCAATCCCTGGCGCAATTAAAATTTGTGACAGTTGAAAATTATTTTTTGAATAATTTACTATAGAAAAGGCAATCCCTGGCGCAATTAAAATTTGCGACAGTATAAAATTAGTTTTTGAAAAATTTACTATATAAAAGGCAATCCCTGGCGTAATTAAAATTTGTGACAGTTGAAAATTATTTTTTGAATAATTTACTATATAAAAGGCAATCCCTGGCGCAATTAAAATTTGCGACAGTATAAAATTAGTTTTTGAATAATTTACTATAGAAAAGGCAATCCCTGGCGCACATAAAATTTGCGACAGTATAAAATTATTTTTTGAATAATTTACTATAGAAAAGGCAATCCCTGGCGCAATTAAAATTTGTGACAGTTGAAAATTATTTTTTGAATAATTTACTATAGAAAAGGCAATCCCTGGCGCACATAAAATTTGCGACAGTATAAAATTAGTTTTTGAATAATTTACTATAGAAAAGGCAATCCCTGGCGCAATTAAAATTTGTGACAGTTGAAAATTATTTTTTGAATAATTTACTATAGAAAAGGCAATCCCTGGCGCACATAAAATTTGCGACAGTATAAAATTATTTTTTGAATAATTTACTGTAGAAAAGGCAATCCCTGGGATATTTAAAATTTGCGACAGTATAAAATTAGTTTTTGAATAATTTACTATAGAAAAGGCAATCCCTGGCGCACATAAAATTTGCGACAGTATAAAATTAGTTTTTGAAAAATTTACTATATAAAAGGCAATCCCTGGCGCAATTAAAATTTGCGACAGTAGAAAATTAGTTTTTGAATAATTTACTGTAGAAAAGGCAATCCCTGGGATATTTAAAATTTGCGACAGTATAAAATTAGTTTTTGAAAAATTTACTATAGAAAAGGCAATCCCTGGCGCAATTAAAATTTGTGACAGTTGAAAATTATTTTTTGAATAATTTACTGTAGAAAAGGCAATCCCTGGCGCAATTAAAATTTGTGACAGTTGAAAATTAGTTTTTGAAAAATTTACTATAGAAAAGGCAATCCCTGGCGCAATTAAAATTTGCGACAGTATAAAATTAGTTTTTGAATAATTTACTATAGAAAAGGCAATCCCTGGCGCAATTAAAATTTGCGACAGTAGAAAATTATTTTTTGAATAATTTACTATAGAAAAGGCAATCCCTGGCGCAATTAAAATTTGCGACAGTATAAAATTAGTTTTTGAATAATTTACTATAGAAAAGTCAATCCCTGGCGCAATTAAAATTTGCGACAGTAGAGAATTATTTTTTGAATAATTTACTATAGAAAAGGCAATCCCTGGCGCACATAAAATTTGCGACAGTATAAAATTAGTTTTTGAATAATTTACTATAGAAAAGGCAATCCCTGGCGTAATTAAAATTTGCGACAGTATAAAATTAGTTTTTGAATAATTTACTATAGAAAAGGCAATCCCTGGCGCAATTAAAATTTGCGACAGTATAAAATTAGTTTTTGAAAAATTTACTGTAGAAAAGGCAATCCCTGGCGCAATTAAAATTTGCGACAGTATAAAATTAGTTTTTGAAAAATTTACTATAGAAAAGGCAATCCCTGGCGCAATTAAAATTTGCGACAGTAGAAAATTAGTTTTTGAAAAATTTACTATATAAAAGGCAATCCCTGGCGTAATTAAAATTTGCGACAGTATAAAATTAGTTTTTGAATAATTTACTATATAAAAGGCAATCCCTGGCGTAATTAAAATTTGCGACAGTATAAAATTATTTTTTGAATAATTTACTATAGAAAAGGCAATCCCTGGCGCAATTAAAATTTGTGACAGTTGAAAATTATTTTTTGAATAATTTACTATAGAAAAGGCAATCCCTGGCGCAATTAAAATTTGCGACAGTATAAAATTAGTTTTTGAAAAATTTACTATATAAAAGGCAATCCCTGGCGTAATTAAAATTTGTGACAGTTGAAAATTATTTTTTGAATAATTTACTATATAAAAGGCAATCCCTGGCGCAATTAAAATTTGCGACAGTATAAAATTAGTTTTTGAATAATTTACTATAGAAAAGGCAATCCCTGGCGCACATAAAATTTGCGACAGTATAAAATTATTTTTTGAATAATTTACTATAGAAAAGGCAATCCCTGGCGCAATTAAAATTTGTGACAGTTGAAAATTATTTTTTGAATAATTTACTATAGAAAAGGCAATCCCTGGCGCACATAAAATTTGCGACAGTATAAAATTAGTTTTTGAATAATTTACTATAGAAAAGGCAATCCCTGGCGCAATTAAAATTTGTGACAGTTGAAAATTATTTTTTGAATAATTTACTATAGAAAAGGCAATCCCTGGCGCACATAAAATTTGCGACAGTATAAAATTATTTTTTGAATAATTTACTGTAGAAAAGGCAATCCCTGGGATATTTAAAATTTGCGACAGTATAAAATTAGTTTTTGAATAATTTACTATAGAAAAGGCAATCCCTGGCGCACATAAAATTTGCGACAGTATAAAATTAGTTTTTGAAAAATTTACTATATAAAAGGCAATCCCTGGCGCAATTAAAATTTGCGACAGTAGAAAATTAGTTTTTGAATAATTTACTGTAGAAAAGGCAATCCCTGGGATATTTAAAATTTGCGACAGTATAAAATTAGTTTTTGAAAAATTTACTATAGAAAAGGCAATCCCTGGCGCAATTAAAATTTGTGACAGTTGAAAATTATTTTTTGAATAATTTACTGTAGAAAAGGCAATCCCTGGCGCAATTAAAATTTGTGACAGTTGAAAATTAGTTTTTGAAAAATTTACTATAGAAAAGGCAATCCCTGGCGCAATTAAAATTTGCGACAGTATAAAATTAGTTTTTGAATAATTTACTATAGAAAAGGCAATCCCTGGCGCAATTAAAATTTGCGACAGTAGAAAATTATTTTTTGAATAATTTACTATAGAAAAGGCAATCCCTGGCGCAATTAAAATTTGCGACAGTATAAAATTAGTTTTTGAATAATTTACTATAGAAAAGTCAATCCCTGGCGCAATTAAAATTTGCGACAGTAGAGAATTATTTTTTGAATAATTTACTATAGAAAAGGCAATCCCTGGCGCACATAAAATTTGCGACAGTATAAAATTAGTTTTTGAATAATTTACTATAGAAAAGGCAATCCCTGGCGTAATTAAAATTTGCGACAGTATAAAATTAGTTTTTGAATAATTTACTATAGAAAAGGCAATCCCTGGCGCAATTAAAATTTGCGACAGTATAAAATTAGTTTTTGAAAAATTTACTGTAGAAAAGGCAATCCCTGGCGCAATTAAAATTTGCGACAGTATAAAATTAGTTTTTGAAAAATTTACTATATAAAAGGCAATCCCTGGCGCAATTAAAATTTGTGACAGTTGAAAATTATTTTTTGAAAAATTTACTATATAAAAGGCAATCCCTGGCGCAATTAAAATTTGCGACAGTATAAAATTAGTTTTTGAAAAATTTACTATATAAAAGGCAATCCCTGGCGCAATTAAAATTTGCGACAGTAGAAAATTAGTTTTTGAATAATTTACTATAGAAAAGGCAATCCCTGGCGCAATTAAAATTTGTGACAGTTGAAAATTATTTTTTGAATAATTTACTGTAGAAAAGGCAATCCCTGGCGCAATTAAAATTTGTGACAGTTGAAAATTAGTTTTTGAAAAATTTACTATAGAAAAGGCAATCCCTGGCGCAATTAAAATTTGCGACAGTATAAAATTAGTTTTTGAAAAATTTACTATAGAAAAGGCAATCCCTGGCGCAATTAAAATTTGCGACAGTATAAAATTATTTTTTGAAAAATTTACTATAGAAAAGGCAATCCCTGACGCAATTAAAATTTGCGACAGTATAAAATTAGTTTTTGAAAAATTTACTATATAAAAGGCAATCCCTGGCGTAATTAAAATTTGCGACAGTAGAAAATTATTTTTTGAATAATTTACTATAGAAAAGGCAATCCCTGGCGCACATAAAATTTGCGACAGTATAAAATTAGTTTTTGAAAAATTTACTATAGAAAAGGCAATCCCTGGCGCACATAAAATTTGTGACAGTATAAAATTAGTTTTTGAAAAATTTACTATATAAAAGGCAATCCCTGGCGTAATTAAAATTTGCGACAGTATAAAATTAGTTTTTGAATAATTTACTATAGAAAAGGCAATCCCTGGCGCAATTAAAATTTGTGACAGTTGAAAATTATTTTTTGAATAATTTACTATAGAAAAGGCAATCCCTGGCGCAATTAAAATTTGCGACAGTATAAAATTAGTTTTTGAAAAATTTACTATAGAAAAGGCAATCCCTGGCGCAATTAAAATTTGCGACAGTAGAAAATTAGTTTTTGAAAAATTTACTATATAAAAGGCAATCCCTGGCGTAATTAAAATTTGCGACAGTATAAAATTAGTTTTTGAATAATTTACTATATAAAAGGCAATCCCTGGCGTAATTAAAATTTGCGACAGTATAAAATTATTTTTTGAATAATTTACTATAGAAAAGGCAATCCCTGGCGCAATTAAAATTTGTGACAGTTGAAAATTATTTTTTGAATAATTTACTATAGAAAAGGCAATCCCTGGCGCAATTAAAATTTGCGACAGTATAAAATTAGTTTTTGAAAAATTTACTATATAAAAGGCAATCCCTGGCGTAATTAAAATTTGTGACAGTTGAAAATTATTTTTTGAATAATTTACTATATAAAAGGCAATCCCTGGCGCAATTAAAATTTGCGACAGTATAAAATTAGTTTTTGAATAATTTACTATAGAAAAGGCAATCCCTGGCGCACATAAAATTTGCGACAGTATAAAATTATTTTTTGAATAATTTACTATAGAAAAGGCAATCCCTGGCGCAATTAAAATTTGTGACAGTTGAAAATTATTTTTTGAATAATTTACTATAGAAAAGGCAATCCCTGGCGCACATAAAATTTGCGACAGTATAAAATTAGTTTTTGAATAATTTACTATAGAAAAGGCAATCCCTGGCGCAATTAAAATTTGTGACAGTTGAAAATTATTTTTTGAATAATTTACTATAGAAAAGGCAATCCCTGGCGCACATAAAATTTGCGACAGTATAAAATTATTTTTTGAATAATTTACTGTAGAAAAGGCAATCCCTGGGATATTTAAAATTTGCGACAGTATAAAATTAGTTTTTGAATAATTTACTATAGAAAAGGCAATCCCTGGCGCACATAAAATTTGCGACAGTATAAAATTAGTTTTTGAAAAATTTACTATATAAAAGGCAATCCCTGGCGCAATTAAAATTTGCGACAGTAGAAAATTAGTTTTTGAATAATTTACTGTAGAAAAGGCAATCCCTGGGATATTTAAAATTTGCGACAGTATAAAATTAGTTTTTGAAAAATTTACTATAGAAAAGGCAATCCCTGGCGCAATTAAAATTTGTGACAGTTGAAAATTATTTTTTGAATAATTTACTATAGAAAAGGCAATCCCTGGCGTAATTAAAATTTGCGACAGTATAAAATTAGTTTTTGAATAATTTACTATATAAAAGGCAATCCCTGGCGCACATAAAATTTGCGACAGTAGAAAATTAGTTTTTGAAAAATTTACTATATAAAAGGCAATCCCTGGCGTAATTAAAATTTGCGACAGTATAAAATTATTTTTTGAATAATTTACTATAGAAAAGGCAATCCCTGGCGCAATTAAAATTTGCGACAGTATAAAATTAGTTTTTGAAAAATTTACTATATAAAAGGCAATCCCTGGGATATTTAAAATTTGCGACAGTATAAAATTAGTTTTTGAATAATTTACTATAGAAAAGGCAATCCCTGGCGTAATTAAAATTTGCGACAGTATAAAATTAGTTTTTGAATAATTTACTATAGAAAAGGCAATCCCTGGCGCAATTAAAATTTGTGACAGTTGAAAATTATTTTTTGAATAATTTACTATAGAAAAGGCAATCCCTGGCGCAATTAAAATTTGTGACAGTTGAAAATTATTTTTTGAATAATTTACTATAGAAAAGGCAATCCCTGGCGCACATAAAATTTGCGACAGTATAAAATTAGTTTTTGAATAATTTACTATAGAAAAGGCAATCCCTGGCGCAATTAAAATTTGCGACAGTAGAAAATTATTTTTTGAATAATTTACTATAGAAAAGGCAATCCCTGGCGCAATTAAAATTTGCGACAGTATAAAATTAGTTTTTGAAAAATTTACTATATAAAAGGCAATCCCTGGCGTAATTAAAATTTGCGACAGTATAAAATTATTTTTTGAATAATTTACTATAGAAAAGGCAATCCCTGGCGCAATTAAAATTTGCGACAGTATAAAATTAGTTTTTGAAAAATTTACTATATAAAAGGCAATCCCTGGCGTAATTAAAATTTGTGACAGTTGAAAATTATTTTTTGAATAATTTACTATAGAAAAGGCAATCCCTGGCGCAATTAAAATTTGTGACAGTTGAAAATTATTTTTTGAATAATTTACTATAGAAAAGGCAATCCCTGGGATATTTAAAATTTGCGACAGTATAAAATTATTTTTTGAATAATTTACTATAGAAAAGGCAATCCCTGGCGCACATAAAATTTGCGACAGTATAAAATTATTTTTTGAATAATTTACTATATAAAAGGCAATCCCTGGCGTAATTAAAATTTGCGACAGTATAAAATTATTTTTTGAATAATTTACTGTAGAAAAGGCAATCCCTGGCGCAATTAAAATTTGCGACAGTATAAAATTAGTTTTTGAAAAATTTACTATATAAAAGGCAATCCCTGGCGCAATTAAAATTTGTGACAGTTGAAAATTATTTTTTGAATAATTTACTATAGAAAAGGCAATCCCTGGCGCAATTAAAATTTGTGACAGTTGAAAATTATTTTTTGAATAATTTACTATAGAAAAGGCAATCCCTGGGATATTTAAAATTTGCGACAGTATAAAATTATTTTTTGAATAATTTACTATAGAAAAGGCAATCCCTGGCGCACATAAAATTTGCGACAGTATAAAATTATTTTTTGAATAATTTACTATATAAAAGGCAATCCCTGGCGTAATTAAAATTTGCGACAGTATAAAATTATTTTTTGAATAATTTACTATAGAAAAGGCAATCCCTGGGATATTTAAAATTTGCGACAGTATAAAATTATTTTTTGAATCATTTACTATAGAAAAGGCAATCCCTGGCGCAATTAAAATTTGTGACAGTTGAGAATTATTTTTTGAATAATTTACTATAGAAAAGGCAATCCCTGGCGCAATTAAAATTTGCGACAGTATAAAATTAGTTTTTGAAAAATTTACTATATAAAAGGCAATCCCTGGCGTAATTAAAATTTGCGACAGTATAAAATTAGTTTTTGAAAAATTTACTGTAGAAAAGGCAATCCCTGGCGCAATTAAAATTTGCGACAGTATAAAATTAGTTTTTGAATAATTTACTATAGAAAAGGCAATCCCTGGCGCACATAAAATTTGCGACAGTATAAAATTAGTTTTTGAAAAATTTACTATATAAAAGGCAATCCCTGGCGCAATTAAAATTTGCGACAGTAGAAAATTAGTTTTTGAATAATTTACTGTAGAAAAGGCAATCCCTGGGATATTTAAAATTTGCGACAGTATAAAATTAGTTTTTGAAAAATTTACTATAGAAAAGGCAATCCCTGGCGCAATTAAAATTTGTGACAGTTGAAAATTATTTTTTGAATAATTTACTATAGAAAAGGCAATCCCTGGCGTAATTAAAATTTGCGACAGTATAAAATTAGTTTTTGAATAATTTACTATATAAAAGGCAATCCCTGGCGCACATAAAATTTGCGACAGTAGAAAATTAGTTTTTGAAAAATTTGCTATATAAAAGGCAATCCCTGGCGTAATTAAAATTTGCGACAGTATAAAATTATTTTTTGAATAATTTACTATAGAAAAGGCAATCCCTGGCGCAATTAAAATTTGCGACAGTATAAAATTAGTTTTTGAAAAATTTACTATATAAAAGGCAATCCCTGGGATATTTAAAATTTGCGACAGTATAAAATTAGTTTTTGAATAATTTACTATAGAAAAGGCAATCCCTGGCGTAATTAAAATTTGCGACAGTATAAAATTAGTTTTTGAATAATTTACTATAGAAAAGGCAATCCCTGGCGCAATTAAAATTTGTGACAGTTGAAAATTATTTTTTGAATAATTTACTATAGAAAAGGCAATCCCTGGCGCAATTAAAATTTGTGACAGTTGAAAATTATTTTTTGAATAATTTACTATAGAAAAGGCAATCCCTGGCGCACATAAAATTTGCGACAGTATAAAATTAGTTTTTGAATAATTTACTATAGAAAAGGCAATCCCTGGCGCAATTAAAATTTGCGACAGTAGAAAATTATTTTTTGAATAATTTACTATAGAAAAGGCAATCCCTGGCGCAATTAAAATTTGCGACAGTATAAAATTAGTTTTTGAAAAATTTACTATATAAAAGGCAATCCCTGGCGTAATTAAAATTTGCGACAGTATAAAATTATTTTTTGAATAATTTACTATAGAAAAGGCAATCCCTGGCGCAATTAAAATTTGCGACAGTATAAAATTAGTTTTTGAAAAATTTACTATATAAAAGGCAATCCCTGGCGTAATTAAAATTTGTGACAGTTGAAAATTATTTTTTGAATAATTTACTATAGAAAAGGCAATCCCTGGCGCAATTAAAATTTGTGACAGTTGAAAATTATTTTTTGAATAATTTACTATAGAAAAGGCAATCCCTGGGATACTTAAAATTTGCGACAGTATAAAATTATTTTTTGAATAATTTACTATAGAAAAGGCAATCCCTGGCGCACATAAAATTTGCGACAGTATAAAATTATTTTTTGAATAATTTACTATATAAAAGGCAATCCCTGGCGTAATTAAAATTTGCGACAGTATAAAATTATTTTTTGAATAATTTACTGTAGAAAAGGCAATCCCTGGCGCAATTAAAATTTGCGACAGTATAAAATTAGTTTTTGAAAAATTTACTATATAAAAGGCAATCCCTGGCGCAATTAAAATTTGTGACAGTTGAAAATTATTTTTTGAATAATTTACTATAGAAAAGGCAATCCCTGGCGCAATTAAAATTTGTGACAGTTGAAAATTATTTTTTGAATAATTTACTATAGAAAAGGCAATCCCTGGGATATTTAAAATTTGCGACAGTATAAAATTATTTTTTGAATAATTTACTATAGAAAAGGCAATCCCTGGCGCACATAAAATTTGCGACAGTATAAAATTATTTTTTGAATAATTTACTATATAAAAGGCAATCCCTGGCGTAATTAAAATTTGCGACAGTATAAAATTATTTTTTGAATAATTTACTATAGAAAAGGCAATCCCTGGGATATTTAAAATTTGCGACAGTATAAAATTATTTTTTGAATAATTTACTATAGAAAAGGCAATCCCTGGCGCAATTAAAATTTGTGACAGTTGAAAATTATTTTTTGAATAATTTACTATAGAAAAGGCAATCCCTGGCGCAATTAAAATTTGTGACAGTTGAAAATTATTTTTTGAATAATTTACTATAGAAAAGGCAATCCCTGGGATATTTAAAATTTGCGACAGTATAAAATTAGTTTTTGAAAAATTTACTATATAAAAGGCAATCCCTGGCGTAATTAAAATTTGCGACAGTATAAAATTAGTTTTTGAAAAATTTACTATATAAAAGGCAATCCCTGGCGTAATTAAAATTTGCGACAGTATAAAATTATTTTTTGAATAATTTACTGTAGAAAAGGCAATCCCTGGCGCAATTAAAATTTGCGACAGTATAAAATTAGTTTTTGAAAAATTTACTATATAAAAGGCAATCCCTGGCGTAATTAAAATTTGCGACAGTATAAAATTAGTTTTTGAAAAATTTACTGTAGAAAAGGCAATCCCTGGCGCAATTAAAATTTGCGACAGTATAAAATTAGTTTTTGAATAATTTACTATAGAAAAGGCAATCCCTGGCGCAATTAAAATTTGCGACAGTATAAAATTAGTTTTTGAATAATTTACTATATAAAAGGCAATCCCTGGCGCAATTAAAATTTGTGACAGTTGAAAATTATTTTTTGAATAATTTACTATAGAAAAGGCAATCCCTGGCGCAATTAAAATTTGTGACAGTTGAAAATTATTTTTTGAATAATTTACTATAGAAAAGGCAATCCCTGGGATATTTAAAATTTGCGACAGTATAAAATTATTTTTGAATAATTTACTATATAAAAGGCAATCCCTGGCGCAATTAAAATTTGCGACAGTATAAAATTAGTTTTTGAATAATTTACTATAGAAAAGGCAATCCCTGGCGCAATTAAAATTTGTGACAGTTGAAAATTATTTTTTGAATAATTTACTATATAAAAGGCAATCCCTGGCGTAATTAAAATTTGCGACAGTAGAAAATTAGTTTTTGAAAAATTTACTATAGAAAAGGCAATCCCTGGGATATTTAAAATTTGCGACAGTAGAAAATTAGTTTTTGAATAATTTACTATAGAAAAGGCAATCCCTGGCGCAATTAAAATTTGTGACAGTATAAAATTATTTTTTGAATAATTTACTGTAGAAAAGGCAATCCCTGGCGCAATTAAAATTTGCGACAGTATAAAATTAGTTTTTGAAAAATTTACTATAGAAAAGGCAATCCCTGGCGTAATTAAAATTTGCGACAGTAGAAAATTATTTTTTGAATAATTTACTGTAGAAAAGGCAATCCCTGGCGTAATTAAAATTTGCGACAGTATAAAATTAGTTTTTGAAAAATTTACTATATAAAAGGCAATCCCTGGCGTAATTAAAATTTGCGACAGTATAAAATTAGTTTTTGAAAAATTTACTATATAAAAGGCAATCCCTGGCGTAATTAAAATTTGCGACAGTATAAAATTAGTTTTTGAATAATTTACTATAGAAAAGGCAATCCCTGGCGCAATTAAAATTTGTGACAGTTGAAAATTATTTTTTGAATAATTTACTATAGAAAAGGCAATCCCTGGCGCAATTAAAATTTGTGACAGTATAAAATTATTTTTTGAATAATTTACTATAGAAAAGGCAATCCCTGGCGTAATTAAAATTTGCGACAGTATAAAATTAGTTTTTGAATAATTTACTATAGAAAAGGCAATCCCTGGCGCAATTAAAATTTGCGACAGTATAAAATTAGTTTTTGAAAAATTTACTATATAAAAGGCAATCCCTGGCGCAATTAAAATTTGTGACAGTTGAAAATTAGTTTTTGAATAATTTACTATAGAAAAGGCAATCCCTGGCGCAATTAAAATTTGCGACAGTATAAAATTAGTTTTTGAAAAATTTACTATAGAAAAGGCAATCCCTGGGATATTTAAAATTTGCGACAGTTGAAAATTATTTTTTGAATAATTTTCTATAGAAAAGGCAATCCCTGGCGCAATTAAAATTTGCGACAGTTGAAAATTATTTTTTGAATAATTTACTGTAGAAAAGGCAATCCCTGGCGCAATTAAAATTTGCGACAGTATAAAATTAGTTTTTGAATAATTTACTATAGAAAAGGCAATCCCTGGCGCAATTAAAATTTGCGACAGTATAAAATTAGTTTTTGAATAATTTACTATAGAAAAGGCAATCCCTGGCGCACATAAAATTTGTGACAGTTGAAAATTATTTTTTGAATAATTTACTATAGAAAAGGCAATCCCTGGGATATTTAAAATTTGCGACAGTTGAAAATTATTTTTTGAATAATTTACTATAGAAAAGGCAATCCCTGTCGTAATTAAAATTTGCGACAGTATAAAATTATTTTCTGAATAATTTACTGTAGAAAAGGCAATCCCTGGCGCAATTAAAATTTGTGACAGTTGAAAATTATTTTTTGAATAATTTACTATAGAAAAGGCAATCCCTGGCGCAATTAAAATTTGCGACAGTATAAAATTAGTTTTTGAATAATTTACTATAGAAAAGGCAATCCCTGGCGCAATTAAAATTTGTGACAGTATAAAATTATTTTTTGAATAATTTACTGTAGAAAAGGCAATCCCTGGCGCACATAAAATTTGCGACAGTATAAAATTATTTTTTGAATAATTTACTATAGAAAAGGCAATCCCTGGCGCAATTAAAATTTGCGACAGTATAAAATTAGTTTTTGAAAAATTTACTATAGAAAAGGCAATCCCTGGCGCAATTAAAATTTGTGACAGTTGAAAATTATTTTTTGAATAATTTACTATAGAAAAGGCAATCCCTGGCGCAATTAAAATTTGCGACAGTATAAAATTAGTTTTTGAATAATTTACTATAGAAAAGGCAATCCCTGGGATATTTAAAATTTGTGACAGTTGAAAATTAGTTTTTGAATAATTTACTGTAGAAAAGGCAATCCCTGGCGCAATTAAAATTTGCGACAGTATAAAATTAGTTTTTGAATAATTTACTATAGAAAAGGCAATCCCTGGCGCACATAAAATTTGCGACAGTATAAAATTAGTTTTTGAAAAATTTACTATATAAAAGGCAATCCCTGGCGCAATTAAAATTTGCGACAGTAGAAAATTAGTTTTTGAATAATTTACTATAGAAAAGGCAATCCCTGGCGCAATTAAAATTTGTGACAGTTGAAAATTAGTTTTTGAAAAATTTACTATATAAAAGGCAATCCCTGGCGCAATTAAAATTTGCGACAGTTGAAAATTAGTTTTTGAAAAATTTACTATATAAAAGGCAATCCCTGGCGCAATTAAAATTTGTGAGCAATCCCTGGCGCAATTAAAATTTGCGACAGTTGAAAATTATTTTTTGAATAATTTACTATAGAAAAGGCAATCCCTGGCGCACATAAAATTTGCGACAGTAGAAAATTAGTTTTTGAATAATTTACTATAGAAAAGGCAATCCCTGGCGCACATAAAATTTGTGACAGTTGAAAATTATTTTTTGAATAATTTACTATAGAAAAGTCAATCCCTGGCGCAATTAAAATTTGTGACAGTTGAAAATTAGTTTTTGAAAAATTTACTATAGAAAAGGCAATCCCTGGCGTAATTAAAATTTGCGACAGTATAAAATTAGTTTTTGAATAATTTACTATAGAAAAGGCAATCCCTGGCGCAATTAAAATTTGCGACAGTATAAAATTAGTTTTTGAAAAATTTACTATAGAAAAGGCAATCCCTGGCGCAATTAAAATTTGCGACAGTTGAAAATTATTTTTTGAATAATTTACTATAGAAAAGGCAATCCCTGGCGTAATTAAAATTTGCGACAGTATAAAATTAGTTTTTGAAAAATTTACTGTAGAAAAGGCAATCCCTGGCGCAATTAAAATTTGCGACAGTATAAAATTAGTTTTTGAAAAATTTACTATAGAAAAGGCAATCCCTGGCGCAATTAAAATTTGTGACAGTATAAAATTAGTTTTTGAATAATTTACTATAGAAAAGTCAATCCCTGGCGCAATTAAAATTTGCGACAGTAGAAAATTATTTTTTGAATAATTTACTATAGAAAAGGCAATCCCTGGGATATTTAAAATTTGCGACAGTAGAAAATTAGTTTTTGAATAATTTACTATAGAAAAGGCAATCCCTGGCGCACATAAAATTTGTGACAGTTGAAAATTATTTTTTGAATAATTTACTATAGAAAAGTCAATCCCTGGCGCAATTAAAATTTGTGACAGTTGAAAATTATTTTTTGAATAATTTACTATAGAAAAGTCAATCCCTGGCGCACATAAAATTTGTGACAGTATAAAATTATTTTTTGAAAAATTTACTATATAAAAGGCAATCCCTGGCGCAATTAAAATTTGTGACAGTTGAAAATTATTTTTTGAATAATTTACTATATAAAAGGCAATCCCTGGCGTAATTAAAATTTGTGGGCAATCCCTGGCGCACATAAAATTTGCGACAGTATAAAATTAGTTTTTGAAAAATTTACTATATAAAAGGCAATCCCTGGCGCAATTAAAATTTGCGACAGTATAAAATTATTTTTTGAATAATTTACTATAGAAAAGGCAATCCCTGGCGTAATTAAAATTTGCGACAGTATAAAATTAGTTTTTGAAAAATTTACTATAGAAAAGGCAATCCCTGGCGCAATTAAAATTTGCGACAGTATAAAATTATTTTTTGAATAATTTACTATAGAAAAGGCAATCCCTGGCGCAATTAAAATTTGCGACAGTAGAAAATTATTTTTTGAATAATTTACTATAGAAAAGGCAATCCCTGGCGTAATTAAAATTTGCGACAGTATAAAATTAGTTTTTGAAAAATTTACTATATAAAAGGCAATCCCTGGCGTAATTAAAATTTGTGACAGTTGAAAATTATTTTTTGAATAATTTACTATAGAAAAGGCAATCCCTGGCGTAATTAAAATTTGCGACAGTATAAAATTATTTTTTGAATAATTTACTGTAGAAAAGGCAATCCCTGGCGCAATTAAAATTTGCGACAGTATAAAATTATTTTTTGAATAATTTACTATAGAAAAGGCAATCCCTGGCGTAATTAAAATTTGCGACAGTATAAAATTAGTTTTTGAATAATTTACTATAGAAAAGGCAATCCCTGGCGTAATTAAAATTTGCGACAGTATAAAATTAGTTTTTGAAAAATTTACTATATAAAAGGCAATCCCTGGCGTAATTAAAATTTGTGACAGTTGAAAATTATTTTTTGAATAATTTACTATAGAAAAGGCAATCCCTGGCGTAATTAAAATTTGCGACAGTATAAAATTATTTTTTGAATAATTTACTATAGAAAAGTCAATCCCTGGCGCAATTAAAATTTGTGACAGTTGAAAATTAGTTTTTGAAAAATTTACTATAGAAAAGGCAATCCCTGGCGTAATTAAAATTTGCGACAGTATAAAATTAGTTTTTGAATATTTTACTATAGAAAAGGCAATCCCTGGCGCAATTAAAATTTGCGACAGTATAAAATTAGTTTTTGAAAAATTTACTATAGAAAAGGCAATCCCTGGCGCAATTAAAATTTGCGACAGTTGAAAATTATTTTTTGAATAATTTACTATAGAAAAGGCAATCCCTGGCGTAATTAAAATTTGCGACAGTATAAAATTAGTTTTTGAAAAATTTACTGTAGAAAAGGCAATCCCTGGCGCAATTAAAATTTGCGACAGTATAAAATTAGTTTTTGAAAAATTTACTATAGAAAAGGCAATCCCTGGCGCAATTAAAATTTGTGACAGTATAAAATTAGTTTTTGAATAATTTACTATAGAAAAGTCAATCCCTGGCGCAATTAAAATTTGCGACAGTAGAAAATTATTTTTTGAATAATTTACTATAGAAAAGGCAATCCCTGGGATATTTAAAATTTGCGACAGTAGAAAATTAGTTTTTGAATAATTTACTATAGAAAAGGCAATCCCTGGCGCACATAAAATTTGTGACAGTTGAAAATTATTTTTTGAATAATTTACTATAGAAAAGTCAATCCCTGGCGCAATTAAAATTTGTGACAGTTGAAAATTATTTTTTGAATAATTTACTATAGAAAAGTCAATCCCTGGCGCACATAAAATTTGTGACAGTATAAAATTATTTTTTGAAAAATTTACTATATAAAAGGCAATCCCTGGCGCAATTAAAATTTGTGACAGTTGAAAATTATTTTTTGAATAATTTACTATATAAAAGGCAATCCCTGGCGTAATTAAAATTTGTGGGCAATCCCTGGCGCACATAAAATTTGCGACAGTATAAAATTAGTTTTTGAAAATTTACTATATAAAAGGCAATCCCTGGCGCAATTAAAATTTGCGACAGTATAAAATTATTTTTTGAATAATTTACTATAGAAAAGGCAATCCCTGGCGTAATTAAAATTTGCGACAGTATAAAATTAGTTTTTGAAAAATTTACTATAGAAAAGGCAATCCCTGGCGCAATTAAAATTTGCGACAGTATAAAATTATTTTTTGAATAATTTACTATAGAAAAGGCAATCCCTGGCGCAATTAAAATTTGCGACAGTAGAAAATTATTTTTTGAATAATTTACTATAGAAAAGGCAATCCCTGGCGTAATTAAAATTTGCGACAGTATAAAATTATTTTTTGAATAATTTACTGTAGAAAAGGCAATCCCTGGCGCAATTAAAATTTGCGACAGTATAAAATTAGTTTTTGAAAAATTTACTATATAAAAGGCAATCCCTGGCGTAATTAAAATTTGCGACAGTATAAAATTAGTTTTTGAATAATTTACTGTAGAAAAGGCAATCCCTGGCGTAATTAAAATTTGCGACAGTATAAAATTAGTTTTTGAATAATTTACTGTAGAAAAGGCAATCCCTGGCGCAATTAAAATTTGCGACAGTTGAAAATTATTTTTTGAATAATTTACTATATAAAAGGCAATCCCTGGCGTAATTAAAATTTGCGACAGTATAAAATTAGTTTTTGAAAAATTTACTATATAAAAGGCAATCCCTGGCGTAATTAAAATTTGCGACAGTATAAAATTAGTTTTTGAAAAATTTACTATAGAAAAGGCAATCCCTGGCGCAATTAAAATTTGCGACAGTAGAAAATTAGTTTTTGAAAAATTTACTATATAAAAGGCAATCCCTGGCGTAATTAAAATTTGCGACAGTATAAAATTAGTTTTTGAATAATTTACTATAGAAAAGGCAATCCCTGGCGCAATTAAAATTTGCGACAGTATAAAATTAGTTTTTGAAAAATTTACTATAGAAAAGGCAATCCCTGGCGCAATTAAAATTTGTGACAGTATAAAATTATTTTTTGAATAATTTACTATAGAAAAGGCAATCCCTGGCGCACATAAAATTTGCGACAGTATAAAATTATTTTTTGAAAAATTTACTGAAGAAAAGGCAATCCCTGGCGCAATTAAAATTTGTGACAGTTGAAAATTATTTTTTGAATAATTTACTATAGAAAAGGCAATCCCTGGCGCACATAAAATTTGCGACAGTATAAAATTAGTTTTTGAAAAATTTACTACAGAAAAGGCAATCCCTGGCGCACATAAAATTTGCGACAGTATAAAATTATTTTTTGAATAATTTACTATAGAAAAGGCAATCCCTGGCGCAATTAAAATTTGCGACAGTATAAAATTATTTTTTGAATAATTTACTGTAGAAAAGGCAATCCCTGGCGCAATTAAAATTTGCGACAGTTGAAAATTATTTTTTGAATAATTTACTATAGAAAAGGCAATCCCTGGCGCACATAAAATTTGCGACAGTATAAAATTATTTTTTGAATAATTTACTGTAGAAAAGGCAATCCCTGGCGCAATTAAAATTTGTGACAGTTGAAAATTATTTTTTGAATAATTTACTATAGAAAAGGCAATCCCTGGCGCACATAAAATTTGCGACAGTATAAAATTATTTTTTGAATAATTTTCTATAGAAAAGGCAATCCCTGGCGCAATTAAAATTTGCGACAGTATAAAATTATTTTTTGAATAATTTACTGTAGAAAAGGCAATCCCTGGCGCAATTAAAATTTGCGACAGTTGAAAATTATTTTTTGAATAATTTACTATAGAAAAGGCAATCCCTGGCGCAATTAAAATTTGCGACAGTATAAAATTAGTTTTTGAAAAATTTACTGTAGAAAAGGCAATCCCTGGCGTAATTAAAATTTGCGACAGTATAAAATTAGTTTTTGAATAATTTACTATAGAAAAGGCAATCCCTGGCGCACATAAAATTTGCGACAGTATAAAATTAGTTTTTGAAAAATTTACTATAGAAAAGGCAATCCCTGGCGCACATAAAATTTGCGACAGTATAAAATTAGTTTTTGAATAATTTACTATAGAAAAGGCAATCCCTGGCGCAATTAAAATTTGTGACAGTATAAAATTAGTTTTTGAAAAATTTACTATATAAAAGGCAATCCCTGGCGCAATTAAAATTTGTGACAGTATAAAATTAGTTTTTGAAAAATTTACTATAGAAAAGGCAATCCCTGGCGCACATAAAATTTGCGACAGTATAAAATTATTTTTTGAAAAATTTACTGTAGAAAAGGCAATCCCTGGCGCAATTAAAATTTGTGACAGTTGAAAATTATTTTTTGAATAATTTACTATAGAAAAGGCAATCCCTGGCGCACATAAAATTTGCGACAGTATAAAATTAGTTTTTGAAAAATTTACTATAGAAAAGGCAATCCCTGGCGCACATAAAATTTGCGACAGTATAAAATTAGTTTTTGAAAAATTTACTGTAGAAAAGGCAATCCCTGGCGTAATTAAAATTTGCGACAGTATAAAATTAGTTTTTGAATAATTTACTATAGAAAAGGCAATCCCTGGCGCACATAAAATTTGCGACAGTATAAAATTATTTTTTGAATAATTTACTGTAGAAAAGGCAATCCCTGGCGCACATAAAATTTGCGACAGTATAAAATTATTTTTTGAATAATTTACTGTATAAAAGGCAATCCCTGGGATATTTAAAATTTGTGACAGTTGAAAATTATTTTTTGAATAATTTACTATAGAAAAGGCAATCCCTGGCGCACATAAAATTTGTGACAGTTGAAAATTATTTTTTGAATAATTTACTGTAGAAAAGGCAATCCCTGGCGCAATTAAAATTTGTGACAGTTGAAAATTAGTTTTTGAATAATTTACTATAGAAAAGGCAATCCCTGGCGCAATTAAAATTTGTGACAGTATAAAATTAGTTTTTGAATAATTTACTATAGAAAAGTCAATCCCTGGCGCAATTAAAATTTGCGACAGTAGAAAATTATTTTTTGAATAATTTACTATAGAAAAGGCAATCCCTGGGATATTTAAAATTTGCGACAGTAGAAAATTAGTTTTTGAAAAATTTACTATATAAAAGGCAATCCCTGGCGCAATTAAAATTTGTGAGAGTATAAAATTAGTTTTTGAAAAATTTACTATAGAAAAGGCAATCCCTGGCGCACATAAAATTTGCGACAGTATAAAATTATTTTTTGAAAAATTTACTGTAGAAAAGGCAATCCCTGGCGCAATTAAAATTTGTGACAGTTGAAAATTATTTTTTGAATAATTTACTATAGAAAAGGCAATCCCTGGCGCACATAAAATTTGCGACAGTATAAAATTAGTTTTTGAAAAATTTACTATAGAAAAGGCAATCCCTGGCGCAATTAAAATTTGTGACAGTTGAAAATTATTTTTTGAATAATTTACTATATAAAAGGCAATCCCTGGCGTAATTAAAATTTGTGGGCAATCCCTGGCGCACATAAAATTTGCGACAGTATAAAATTAGTTTTTGAAAAATTTACTATATAAAAGGCAATCCCTGGCGCAATTAAAATTTGCGACAGTATAAAATTATTTTTTGAATAATTTACTATAGAAAAGGCAATCCCTGGCGTAATTAAAATTTGCGACAGTATAAAATTAGTTTTTGAAAAATTTACTATAGAAAAGGCAATCCCTGGCGCAATTAAAATTTGCGACAGTATAAAATTATTTTTTGAATAATTTACTATAGAAAAGGCAATCCCTGGCGCAATTAAAATTTGCGACAGTAGAAAATTATTTTTTGAATAATTTACTATAGAAAAGGCAATCCCTGGCGTAATTAAAATTTGCGACAGTATAAAATTAGTTTTTGAAAAATTTACTATATAAAAGGCAATCCCTGGCGTAATTAAAATTTGTGACAGTTGAAAATTATTTTTTGAATAATTTACTATAGAAAAGGCAATCCCTGGCGTAATTAAAATTTGCGACAGTATAAAATTATTTTTTGAATAATTTACTGTAGAAAAGGCAATCCCTGGCGCAATTAAAATTTGCGACAGTATAAAATTAGTTTTTGAAAAATTTACTATATAAAAGGCAATCCCTGGCGTAATTAAAATTTGCGACAGTATAAAATTAGTTTTTGAATAATTTACTGTAGAAAAGGCAATCCCTGGCGTAATTAAAATTTGCGACAGTATAAAATTAGTTTTTGAATAATTTACTGTAGAAAAGGCAATCCCTGGCGCAATTAAAATTTGCGACAGTTGAAAATTATTTTTTGAATAATTTACTATATAAAAGGCAATCCCTGGCGTAATTAAAATTTGCGACAGTATAAAATTAGTTTTTGAAAAATTTACTATATAAAAGGCAATCCCTGGCGTAATTAAAATTTGCGACAGTATAAAATTAGTTTTTGAAAAATTTACTATAGAAAAGGCAATCCCTGGCGCAATTAAAATTTGCGACAGTAGAAAATTAGTTTTTGAAAAATTTACTATATAAAAGGCAATCCCTGGCGTAATTAAAATTTGCGACAGTATAAAATTAGTTTTTGAATAATTTACTATAGAAAAGGCAATCCCTGGCGCAATTAAAATTTGTGACAGTTGAAAATTATTTTTTGAATAATTTACTGTAGAAAAGGCAATCCCTGGCGTAATTAAAATTTGCGACAGTATAAAATTAGTTTTTGAAAAATTTACTATAGAAAAGGCAATCCCTGGCGCAATTAAAATTTGCGACAGTATAAAATTAGTTTTTGAAAAATTTACTATAGAAAAGGCAATCCCTGGCGCAATTAAAATTTGTGACAGTATAAAATTATTTTTTGAATAATTTACTATAGAAAAGGCAATCCCTGGCGCACATAAAATTTGCGACAGTATAAAATTATTTTTTGAAAAATTTACTGAAGAAAAGGCAATCCCTGGCGCAATTAAAATTTGTGACAGTTGAAAATTATTTTTTGAATAATTTACTATAGAAAAGGCAATCCCTGGCGCACATAAAATTTGCGACAGTATAAAATTAGTTTTTGAAAAATTTACTACAGAAAAGGCAATCCCTGGCGCACATAAAATTTGCGACAGTATAAAATTATTTTTTGAATAATTTACTATAGAAAAGGCAATCCCTGGCGCAATTAAAATTTGCGACAGTATAAAATTATTTTTTGAATAATTTACTGTAGAAAAGGCAATCCCTGGCGCAATTAAAATTTGCGACAGTTGAAAATTATTTTTTGAATAATTTACTATAGAAAAGGCAATCCCTGGCGCACATAAAATTTGCGACAGTATAAAATTATTTTTTGAATAATTTACTGTAGAAAAGGCAATCCCTGGCGCAATTAAAATTTGTGACAGTTGAAAATTATTTTTTGAATAATTTACTATAGAAAAGGCAATCCCTGGCGCACATAAAATTTGCGACAGTATAAAATTATTTTTTGAATAATTTTCTATAGAAAAGGCAATCCCTGGCGCAATTAAAATTTGCGACAGTATAAAATTATTTTTTGAATAATTTACTGTAGAAAAGGCAATCCCTGGCGCAATTAAAATTTGCGACAGTTGAAAATTATTTTTTGAATAATTTACTATAGAAAAGGCAATCCCTGGCGCAATTAAAATTTGCGACAGTATAAAATTAGTTTTTGAAAAATTTACTGTAGAAAAGGCAATCCCTGGCGTAATTAAAATTTGCGACAGTATAAAATTAGTTTTTGAATAATTTACTATAGAAAAGGCAATCCCTGGCGCACATAAAATTTGCGACAGTATAAAATTAGTTTTTGAAAAATTTACTATAGAAAAGGCAATCCCTGGCGCACAGAAAATTTGCGACAGTATAAAATTAGTTTTTGAATAATTTACTATAGAAAAGGCAATCCCTGGCGCAATTAAAATTTGTGACAGTATAAAATTAGTTTTTGAAAAATTTACTATATAAAAGGCAATCCCTGGCGCAATTAAAATTTGTGACAGTATAAAATTAGTTTTTGAAAATTTACTATAGAAAAGGCAATCCCTGGCGCACATAAAATTTGCGACAGTATAAAATTATTTTTTGAAAAATTTACTGTAGAAAAGGCAATCCCTGGCGCAATTAAAATTTGTGACAGTTGAAAATTATTTTTTGAATAATTTACTATAGAAAAGGCAATCCCTGGCGCACATAAAATTTGCGACAGTATAAAATTAGTTTTTGAAAAATTTACTATAGAAAAGGCAATCCCTGGCGCACATAAAATTTGCGACAGTATAAAATTAGTTTTTGAAAAATTTACTGTAGAAAAGGCAATCCCTGGCGCAATTAAAATTTGCGACAGTTGAAAATTATTTTTTGAATAATTTACTATAGAAAAGGCAATCCCTGGCGCACATAAAATTTGCGACAGTATAAAATTAGTTTTTGAAAAATTTACTATATAAAAGGCAATCCCTGGCGCAATTAAAATTTGCGACAGTATAAAATTAGTTTTTGAAAAATTTACTGTAGAAAAGGCAATCCCTGGCGTAATTAAAATTTGCGACAGTATAAAATTAGTTTTTGAATAATTTACTATAGAAAAGGCAATCCCTGGCGCACATAAAATTTGCGACAGTATAAAATTATTTTTTGAATAATTTACTGTAGAAAAGGCAATCCCTGGCGCACATAAAATTTGCGACAGTATAAAATTATTTTTTGAATAATTTACTGTATAAAAGGCAATCCCTGGGATATTTAAAATTTGTGACAGTTGAAAATTATTTTTTGAATAATTTACTATAGAAAAGGCAATCCCTGGCGCACATAAAATTTGTGACAGTTGAAAATTATTTTTTGAATAATTTACTGTAGAAAAGGCAATCCCTGGCGCAATTAAAATTTGTGACAGTTGAAAATTAGTTTTTGAATAATTTACTATAGAAAAGGCAATCCCTGGCGCAATTAAAATTTGTGACAGTATAAAATTAGTTTTTGAATAATTTACTATAGAAAAGTCAATCCCTGGCGCAATTAAAATTTGCGACAGTAGAAAATTATTTTTTGAATAATTTACTATAGAAAAGGCAATCCCTGGGATATTTAAAATTTGCGACAGTAGAAAATTAGTTTTTGAAAAATTTACTATATAAAAGGCAATCCCTGGCGCAATTAAAATTTGTGAGAGTATAAAATTAGTTTTTGAAAAATTTACTATAGAAAAGGCAATCCCTGGCGCACATAAAATTTGCGACAGTATAAAATTATTTTTTGAAAAATTTACTGTAGAAAAGGCAATCCCTGGCGCAATTAAAATTTGTGACAGTTGAAAATTATTTTTTGAATAATTTACTATAGAAAAGGCAATCCCTGGCGCACATAAAATTTGCGACAGTATAAAATTAGTTTTTGAAAAATTTACTGTAGAAAAGGCAATCCCTGGCGCAATTAAAATTTGCGACAGTTGAAAATTATTTTTTGAATAATTTACTATAGAAAAGGCAATCCCTGGCGCACATAAAATTTGCGACAGTATAAAATTAGTTTTTGAAAAATTTACTATATAAAAGGCAATCCCTGGCGCAATTAAAATTTGCGACAGTATAAAATTAGTTTTTGAAAAATTTACTGTAGAAAAGGCAATCCCTGGCGTAATTAAAATTTGCGACAGTATAAAATTAGTTTTTGAATAATTTACTATAGAAAAGGCAATCCCTGGCGCACATAAAATTTGCGACAGTATAAAATTATTTTTTGAATAATTTACTGTAGAAAAGGCAATCCCTGGCGCACATAAAATTTGCGACAGTATAAAATTATTTTTTGAATAATTTACTGTATAAAAGGCAATCCCTGGGATATTTAAAATTTGTGACAGTTGAAAATTATTTTTTGAATAATTTACTATAGAAAAGGCAATCCCTGGCGCACATAAAATTTGTGACAGTTGAAAATTATTTTTTGAATAATTTACTGTAGAAAAGGCAATCCCTGGCGCAATTAAAATTTGTGACAGTTGAAAATTAGTTTTTGAATAATTTACTATAGAAAAGGCAATCCCTGGCGCAATTAAAATTTGTGACAGTATAAAATTAGTTTTTGAATAATTTACTATAGAAAAGTCAATCCCTGGCGCAATTAAAATTTGCGACAGTAGAAAATTATTTTTTGAATAATTTACTATAGAAAAGGCAATCCCTGGGATATTTAAAATTTGCGACAGTAGAAAATTAGTTTTTGAAAAATTTACTATATAAAAGGCAATCCCTGGCGCAATTAAAATTTGTGAGAGTATAAAATTAGTTTTTGAAAAATTTACTATAGAAAAGGCAATCCCTGGCGCACATAAAATTTGCGACAGTATAAAATTATTTTTTGAAAAATTTACTGTAGAAAAGGCAATCCCTGGCGCAATTAAAATTTGTGACAGTTGAAAATTATTTTTTGAATAATTTACTATAGAAAAGGCAATCCCTGGCGCACATAAAATTTGCGACAGTATAAAATTAGTTTTTGAAAAATTTACTATAGAAAAGGCAATCCCTGGCGCACATAAAATTTGCGACAGTATAAAATTAGTTTTTGAAAAATTTACTGTAGAAAAGGCAATCCCTGGCGCAATTAAAATTTGCGACAGTTGAAAATTATTTTTTGAATAATTTACTATATAAAAGGCAATCCCTGGCGTAATTAAAATTTGCGACAGTATAAAATTAGTTTTTGAAAAATTTACTATATAAAAGGCAATCCCTGGCGCAATTAAAATTTGCGACAGTATAAAATTAGTTTTTGAAAAATTTACTATAGAAAAGGCAATCCCTGGCGCAATTAAAATTTGCGACAGTAGAAAATTAGTTTTTGAATAATTTACTATAGAAAAGGCAATCCCTGGCGCACATAAAATTTGCGACAGTATAAAATTATTTTTTGAATAATTTACTATATAAAAGGCAATCCCTGGCGCAATTAAAATTTGCGACAGTATAAAATTATTTTTTGAATAATTTACTATAGAAAAGGCAATCCCTGGCGTAATTAAAATTTGCGACAGTATAAAATTAGTTTTTGAAAAATTTACTATATAAAAGGCAATCCCTGGAGCAATTAAAATTTGCGACAGTATAAAATTAGTTTTTGAAAAATTTACTATATAAAAGGCAATCCCTGGCGTAATTAAAATTTGCGACAGTAGAAAATTAGTTTTTGAATAATTTACTATAGAAAAGGCAATCCCTGGCGCACATAAAATTTGCGACAGTATAAAATTATTTTTTGAATAATTTACTATATAAAAGGCAATCCCTGGCGCAATTAAAATTTGCGACAGTATAAAATTATTTTTGAATAATTTACTATAGAAAAGGCAATCCCTGGCGCACATAAAATTTGCGACAGTATAAAATTAGTTTTTGAAAAATTTACTATATAAAAGGCAATCCCTGGCGCAATTAAAATTTGCGACAGTAGAAAATTATTTTTTGAATAATTTACTATATAAAAGGCAATCCCTGGCGCAATTAAAATTTGTGACAGTTGAAAATTATTTTTTGAATAATTTACTATAGAAAAGGCAATCCCTGGCGCACATAAAATTTGTGACAGTTGAAAATTATTTTTTGAATAATTTACTATAGAAAAGGCAATCCCTGGGATATTTAAAATTTGTGACAGTTGAAAATTAGTTTTTGAATAATTTACTATAGAAAAGGCAATCCCTGGCGCACATAAAATTTGTGACAGTAGAAAATTAGTTTTTGAAAAATTTACTGTAGAAAAGGCAATCCCTGGCGTAATTAAAATTTGCGACAGTATAAAATTAGTTTTTGAATAATTTACTATAGAAAAGGCAATCCCTGGCGCAATTAAAATTTGCGACAGTATAAAATTAGTTTTTGAATAATTTACTATAGAAAAGGCAATCCCTGGCGCAATTAAAATTTGCGACAGTAGAAAATTATTTTTTGAATAATTTACTATAGAAAAGGCAATCCCTGGCGCAATTAAAATTTGTGACAGTTGAAAATTATTTTTTGAATAATTTACTATAGAAAAGGCAATCCCTGTCGTAATTAAAATTTGCGACAGTATAAAATTATTTTTTGAATAATTTACTATAGAAAAGGCAATCCCTGGCGCAATTAAAATTTGTGACAGTTGAAAATTATTTTTTGAATAATTTACTGTATAAAAGGCAATCCCTGGGATATTTAAAATTTGCGACAGTTGAAAATTATTTTTTGAATAATTTACTATAGAAAAGGCAATCCCTGGCGCAATTAAAATTTGCGACAGTATAAAATTAGTTTTTGAAAAATTTACTATAGAAAAGGCAATCCCTGGCGCAATTAAAATTTGCGACAGTAGAAAATTAGTTTTTGAAAAATTTACTATATAAAAGGCAATCCCTGGCGCAATTAAAATTTGCGACAGTAGAAAATTATTTTTTGAATAATTTACTATAGAAAAGGCAATCCCTGGCGCAATTAAAATTTGCGACAGTATAAAATTAGTTTTTGAAAAATTTACTATAGAAAAGGCAATCCCTGGCGCAATTAAAATTTGCGACAGTATAAAATTAGTTTTTGAAAAATTTACTATATAAAAGGCAATCCCTGGCGTAATTAAAATTTGCGACAGTATAAAATTAGTTTTTGAATAATTTACTATAGAAAAGGCAATCCCTGGCGCACATAAAATTTGTGACAGTTGAAAATTATTTTTTGAATAATTTACTATAGAAAAGGCAATCCCTGGGATATTTAAAATTTGTGACAGTTGAAAATTAGTTTTTGAATAATTTACTATAGAAAAGGCAATCCCTGGCGCACATAAAATTTGTGACAGTAGAAAATTAGTTTTTGAAAAATTTACTGTAGAAAAGGCAATCCCTGGCGTAATTAAAATTTGCGACAGTATAAAATTAGTTTTTGAATAATTTACTATAGAAAAGGCAATCCCTGGCGCAATTAAAATTTGCGACAGTATAAAATTAGTTTTTGAATAATTTACTATAGAAAAGGCAATCCCTGGCGCAATTAAAATTTGCGACAGTATAAAATTAGTTTTTGAAAAATTTACTATAGAAAAGGCAATCCCTGGCGCAATTAAAATTTGCGACAGTATAAAATTAGTTTTTGAAAAATTTACTATATAAAAGGCAATCCCTGGCGTAATTAAAATTTGCGACAGTAGAAAATTATTTTTTGAATAATTTACTATAGAAAAGGCAATCCCTGGCGCACATAAAATTTGCGACAGTATAAAATTAGTTTTTGAAAAATTTACTATAGAAAAGGCAATCCCTGGCGCACATAAAATTTGTGACAGTATAAAATTAGTTTTTGAAAAATTTACTATATAAAAGGCAATCCCTGGCGTAATTAAAATTTGCGACAGTATAAAATTAGTTTTTGAATAATTTACTATAGAAAAGGCAATCCCTGGCGCAATTAAAATTTGTGACAGTTGAAAATTATTTTTTGAATAATTTACTATAGAAAAGGCAATCCCTGGCGCAATTAAAATTTGCGACAGTATAAAATTAGTTTTTGAAAAATTTACTATAGAAAAGGCAATCCCTGGCGCAATTAAAATTTGCGACAGTAGAAAATTAGTTTTTGAAAAATTTACTATATAAAAGGCAATCCCTGGCGTAATTAAAATTTGCGACAGTATAAAATTAGTTTTTGAATAATTTACTATAGAAAAGGCAATCCCTGGCGCAATTAAAATTTGTGACAGTTGAAAATTATTTTTTGAATAATTTACTGTAGAAAAGGCAATCCCTGGCGCAATTAAAATTTGCGACAGTTGAAAATTATTTTTTGAATAATTTACTATATAAAAGGCAATCCCTGGCGTAATTAAAATTTGCGACAGTATAAAATTATTTTTTGAATAATTTACTATAGAAAAGGCAATCCCTGGCGCAATTAAAATTTGTGACAGTTGAAAATTATTTTTTGAATAATTTACTATAGAAAAGGCAATCCCTGGCGCAATTAAAATTTGCGACAGTATAAAATTAGTTTTTGAAAAATTTACTATATAAAAGGCAATCCCTGGCGTAATTAAAATTTGTGACAGTTGAAAATTATTTTTTGAATAATTTACTATAGAAAAGGCAATCCCTGGCGCAATTAAAATTTGTGACAGTTGAAAATTATTTTTTGAATAATTTACTATAGAAAAGGCAATCCCTGGCGCAATTAAAATTTGTGACAGTTGAAAATTATTTTTTGAATAATTTACTATAGAAAAGGCAATCCCTGGGATATTTAAAATTTGCGACAGTATAAAATTATTTTTTGAATAATTTACTATAGAAAAGGCAATCCCTGGCGCACATAAAATTTGTGACAGTATAAAATTAGTTTTTGAATAATTTACTATAGAAAAGTCAATCCCTGGCGCAATTAAAATTTGTGACAGTTGAAAATTATTTTTTGAAAAATTTACTATATAAAAGGCAATCCCTGGCGTAATTAAAATTTGTGACAGTTGAAAATTAGTTTTTGAATAATTTACTATAGAAAAGGCAATCCCTGGCGCAATTAAAATTTGCGACAGTAGAAAATTATTTTTTGAATAATTTACAATAGAAAAGGCAATCCCTGGCGTAATTAAAATTTGCGACAGTAGAAAATTAGTTTTTGAAAAATTTACTATAGAAAAGGCAATCCCTGGCGCAATTAAAATTTGCGACAGTAGAAAATTATTTTTTGAATAATTTACTATATAAAAGGCAATCCCTGGCGTAATTAAAATTTGCGACAGTAGAAAATTAGTTTTTGAAAAATTTACTATAGAAAAGGCAATCCCTGGGATATTTAAAATTTGCGACAGTATAAAATTATTTTTTGAAAAATTTACTATAGAAAAGGCAATCCCTGGCGCACATAAAATTTGCGACAGTAGAAAATTATTTTTTGAATAATTTACTATATAAAAGGCAATCCCTGGCGTAATTAAAATTTGCGACAGTATAAAATTAGTTTTTGAAAAATTTACTATAGAAAAGGCAATCCCTGGCGCAATTAAAATTTGCGACAGTATAAAATTAGTTTTTGAATAATTTACTATAGAAAAGTCAATCCCTGGCGCAATTAAAATTTGTGACAGTTGAAAATTATTTTTTGAATAATTTACTATAGAAAAGGCAATCCCTGGCGTAATTAAAATTTGCGACAGTATAAAATTATTTTTTGAATAATTTACTATAGAAAAGGCAATCCCTGGCGCAATTAAAATTTGCGACAGTATAAAATTATTTTTTGAATAATTTACTATAGAAAAGTCAATCCCTGGCGCAATTAAAATTTGCGATAGTAAATTATTCAAAAAATAATTTTCAACTGTCGCAAATTTTAAATATCCCAGGGATTGCCTTTTCTACAGTAAATTATTCAAAAAATAATTTTCTACTGTCGCAAATTTTAATTACGCCAGGGATTGCCTTTTATATAGTAAATTATTCAAAAAATAATTTTCTACTGTCGCAAATTTTAATTGCGCCAGGGATTGACTTTTCTATAGTAAATTTTTCAAAAACTAATTTTCTACTGTCGCAAATTTTAAATATCCCAGGGATTGCCTTTTCTATAGTAAATTTTTGCGACAGTATAAAATTAGTTTTTGAATAATTTACTATAGAAAAGTCAATCCCTGGCGCAATTAAAATTTGTGACAGTTGAAAATTATTTTTTGAATAATTTACTATAGAAAAGGCAATCCCTGGCGTAATTAAAATTTGCGACAGTATAAAATTATTTTTTGAATAATTTACTATAGAAAAGGCAATCCCTGGCGCAATTAAAATTTGCGACAGTATAAAATTATTTTTTGAATAATTTACTATAGAAAAGTCAATCCCTGGCGCAATTAAAATTTGCGATAGTAAATTATTCAAAAAATAATTTTCAACTGTCACAAATTTTAATTGCGCCAGGGATTGCCTTTTCTATAGTAAATTATTCAAAAAATAATTTTCTACTGTCGCAAATTTTAATTACGCCAGGGATTGCCTTTTATATAGTAAATTATTCAAAAAATAATTTTCTACTGTCGCAAATTTTAATTGCGCCAGGGATTGACTTTTCTATGGTAAATTTTTCAAAAACTAATTAATTTTATAAAATTAGTTTTTGAATAATTTACTGTAGAAAAGGCAATCCCTGGCGTAATTAAAATTTGCGACAGTAGAAAATTAGTTTTTGAATAATTTACTATAGAAAAGGCAATCCCTGGCGCAATTAAAATTTGCGACAGTATAAAATTAGTTTTTGAATAATTTACTATAGAAAAGGCATTCCCTGGCGCAATTAAATTATTCAAAAACTAATTTTATACTGTCGCAAATTTTAATTGCGCCAGGGATTGCCTTTTCTATAGTAAATTATTCAAAAACTAATTTTATACTGTCGCAAATTTTAATTGCGCCAGGGATTGCCTTTTCTATAGTAAATTTTTCAAAAACTAATTTTATACTGTCGCAAATTTTAATTGCGCCAGGGATTGCCTTTTCTATAGTAAATTATTCAAAAACTAATTTTATACTGTCACAAATTTTAATTGCGCCAGGGATTGCCTTTTCTATAGTAAATTTTTCAAAAACTAATTTTATACTGTCACAAATTTTAATTGCGCCAGGGATTGCCTTTTCTATAGTAAATTATTCAAAAACTAATTTTATACTGTCGCAAATTTTAATTACGCCAGGGATTGCCTTTTCTATAGTAAATTTTTCAAAAACTAATTTTATACTGTCACAAATTTTAATTGCGCCAGGGATTGCCTTTTCTATAGTAAATTATTCAAAAAATAATTTTCAACTGTCACAAATTTTAATTGCGCCAGGGATTGCCTTTTCTATAGTAAATTTTTCAAAAACTAATTTTCTACTGTCGCAAATTTTAATTGCGCCAGGGATTGCCTTTTATATAGTAAATTTTTCAAAAAATAATTTTCAACTGTCACAAATTTTAATTGCGCCAGGGATTGCCTTTTCTATAGTAAATTATTCAAAAACTAATTTTATACTGTCGCAAATTTTAATTGCGCCAGGGATTGCCTTTTCTATAGTAAATTTTTCAAAAACTAATTTTATACTGTCACAAATTTTAATTGCGCCAGGGATTGCCTTTTCTATAGTAAATTATTCAAAAACTAATTTTATACTGTCGCAAATTTTAATTACGCCAGGGATTGCCTTTTCTATAGTAAATTTTTCAAAAACTAATTTTATACTGTCACAAATTTTAATTGCGCCAGGGATTGCCTTTTCTATAGTAAATTATTCAAAAACTAATTTTATACTGTCGCAAATTTTAATTGCGCCAGGGATTGCCTTTTCTATAGTAAATTTTTCAAAAACTAATTTTATACTGTCGCAAATTTTAATTGCGCCAGGGATTGCCTTTTCTATAGTAAATTATTCAAAAAATAATTTTCTACTGTCACAAATTTTAATTGCGCCAGGGATTGCCTTTTCTATAGTAAATTTTTCAAAAACTAATTTTATACTGTCGCAAATTTTAATTGCGCCAGGGATTGCCTTTTCTATAGTAAATTATTCAAAAACTAATTTTCAACTGTCACAAATTTTAATTGCGCCAGGGATTGCCTTTTCTATAGTAAATTATTCAAAAACTAATTTTATACTGTCACAAATTTTAATTGCGCCAGGGATTGCCTTTTCTACAGTAAATTTTTCAAAAACTAATTTTATACTGTCGCAAATTTTAATTACGCCAGGGATTGCCTTTTCTATAGTAAATTTTTCAAAAACTAATTTTATACTGTCACAAATTTTAATTGCGCCAGGGATTGCCTTTTATATAGTAAATTTTTCAAAAAATAATTTTCAACTGTCACAAATTTTAATTGCGCCAGGGATTGCCTTTTCTAAAGTAAATTATTCAAAAACTAATTTTATACTGTCGCAAATTTTAATTGCGCCAGGGATTGCCTTTTCTATAGTAAATTTTTCAAAAACTAATTTTATACTGTCACAAATTTTAATTGCGCCAGGGATTGCCTTTTCTATAGTAAATTATTCAAAAACTAATTTTATACTGTCGCAAATTTTAATTACGCCAGGGATTGCCTTTTCTATAGTAAATTTTTCAAAAACTAATTTTATACTGTCACAAATTTTAATTGCGCCAGGGATTGCCTTTTCTATAGTAAATTTTTCAAAAACTAATTTTATACTGTCACAAATTTTAATTGCGCCAGGGATTGCCTTTTCTATAGTAAATTTTTCAAAAACTAATTTTATACTGTCGCAAATTTTAATTGCGCCAGGGATTGCCTTTTCTATAGTAAATTATTCAAAAAATAATTTTCTACTGTCGCAAATTTTAATTACGCCAGGGATTGCCTTTTATATAGTAAAAAATTAGTTTTTGAAAAATTTACTATAGAAAAGGCAATCCCTGGCGCAATTAAAATTTGCGACAGTATAAAATTAGTTTTTGAAAAATTTACTATATAAAAGGCAATCCCTGGCGCACATAAAATTTGCGACAGTATAAAATTAGTTTTTGAAAAATTTACTATAGAAAAGGCAATCCCTGGGATATTTAAAATTTGCGACAGTATAAAATTATTTTTTGAATAATTTACTATAGAAAAGGCAATCCCTGGCGTAATTAAAATTTGCGACAGTATAAAATTAGTTTTTGAAAAATTTACTGTAGAAAAGGCAATCCCTGGCGCAATTAAAATTTGCGACAGTATAAAATTAGTTTTTGAATAATTTACTATAGAAAAGGCAATCCCTGGCGCAATTAAAATTTGCGACAGTTGAAAATTATTTTTTGAATAATTTACTATATAAAAGGCAATCCCTGGCGCAATTAAAATTTGTGACAGTTGAAAATTATTTTTTGAATAATTTACTATATAAAAGGCAATCCCTGGCGTAATTAAAATTTGTGACAGTTGAAAATTAGTTTTTGAATAATTTACTATAGAAAAGGCAATCCCTGGCGTAATTAAAATTTGCGACAGTATAAAATTAGTTTTTGAATAATTTACTATAGAAAAGGCAATCCCTGGCGTAATTAAAATTTGCGACAGTATAAAATTAGTTTTTGAAAAATTTACTGTAGAAAAGGCAATCCCTGGCGCAATTAAAATTTGTGACAGTATAAAATTAGTTTTTGAATAATTTACTATAGAAAAGGCAATCCCTGGCGCAATTAAAATTTGTGACAGTTGAAAATTAGTTTTTGAATAATTTACTATAGAAAAGGCAATCCCTGGCGCAATTAAAATTTGCGACAGTATAAAATTATTTTTTGAAAAATTTACTATATAAAAGGCAATCCCTGGCGCACATAAAATTTGCGACAGTATAAAATTAGTTTTTGAAAAATTTACTATAGAAAAGGCAATCCCTGGCGCAATTAAAATTTGCGACAGTATAAAATTAGTTTTTGAAAAATTTACTATATAAAAGGCAATCCCTGGCGCAATTAAAATTTGTGACAGTTGAAAATTAGTTTTTGAAAAATTTACTATAGAAAAGGCAATCCCTGGCGCAATTAAAATTTGTGACAGTATAAAATTAGTTTTTGAATAATTTACTATAGAAAAGTCAATCCCTGGCGCAATTAAAATTTGCGACAGTAGAAAATTATTTTTTGGATAATTTACTATAGAAAAGGCAATCCCTGGCGCAATTAAAATTTGTGACAGTATAAAATTAGTTTTGAAAAATTTACTATAGAAAAGGCAATCCCTGGCGTAATTAAAATTTGCGACAGTACAAAATTAGTTTTTGAATAATTTACTATAGAAAAGGCAATCCCTGGCGCAATTAAAATTTGTGACAGTATAAAATTAGTTTTTGAAAAATTTACTATAGAAAAGGCAATCCCTGGCGCAATTAAAATTTGCGACAGTATAAAATTAGTTTTTGAATAATTTACTATAGAAAAGGCAATCCCTGGCGCAATTAAAATTTGTGACAGTTGAAAATTATTTTTTGAAAAATTTACTATAGAAAAGGCAATCCCTGGCGCAATTAAAATTTGTGACAGTATAAAATTAGTTTTTGAAAAATTTACTATAGAAAAGACAATCCCTGGCGTAATTAAAATTTGCGACAGTATAAAATTAGTTTTTGAAAAATTTACTGTAGAAAAGGCAATCCCTGGCGCAATTAAAATTTGCGACAGTATAAAATTAGTTTTTGAATAATTTACTATAGAAAAGGCAATCCCTGGCGCAATTAAAATTTGTGACAGTATAAAATTAGTTTTTGAAAAATTTACTATAGAAAAGGCAATCCCTGGCGTAATTAAAATTTGCGACAGTATAAAATTAGTTTTTGAATAATTTACTATAGAAAAGGCAATCCCTGGCGCAATTAAAATTTGTGACAGTTGAAAATTATTTTTTGAATAATTTACTATAGAAAAGGCAATCCCTGGCGCAATTAAAATTTGTGACAGTATAAAATTAGTTTTTGAAAAATTTACTATAGAAAAGGCAATCCCTGGCGCAATTAAAATTTGCGACAGTATAAAATTAGTTTTTGAATAATTTACTATAGAAAAGGCAATCCCTGGCGCAATTAAAATTTGTGACAGTTGAAAATTATTTTTTGAAAAATTTACTATAGAAAAGGCAATCCCTGGCGCAATTAAAATTTGTGACAGTAGAAAATTATTTTTTGAATAATTTACTATAGAAAAGGCAATCCCTGGCGCAATTAAAATTTGCGACAGTATAAAATTAGTTTTTGAAAAATTTACTATAGAAAAGGCAATCCCTGGCGCAATTAAAATTTGCGACAGTATAAAATTAGTTTTTGAATAATTTACTATAGAAAAGGCAATCCCTGGCGCAAATAAAATTTGTGACAGTATAAAATTAGTTTTTGAAAAATTTACTATAGAAAAGGCAATCCCTGGCGTAATTAAAATTTGCGACAGTATAAAATTAGTTTTTGAATAATTTACTATAGAAAAGGCAATCCCTGGCGCAATTAAAATTTGTGACAGTATAAAATTAGTTTTTGAAAAATTTACTATAGAAAAGGCAATCCCTGGCGCAATTAAAATTTGCGACAGTATAAAATTAGTTTTTGAATAATTTACTATAGAAAAGGCAATCCCTGGCGCAATTAAAATTTGTGACAGTTGAAAATTATTTTTTGAAAAATTTACTATATAAAAGGCAATCCCTGGCGCAATTAAAATTTGCGACAGTAGAAAATTAGTTTTTGAATAATTTACTATATAAAAGGCAATCCTTGGCGCACATAAAATTTGCGACAGTATAAAATTAGTTTTTGAAAAATTTACTATAGAAAAGGCAATCCCTGGGATATTTAAAATTTGCGACAGTATAAAATTATTTTTTGAATAATTTACTATAGAAAAGGCAATCCCTGGCGTAATTAAAATTTGCGACAGTATAAAATTAGTTTTTGAAAAATTTACTGTAGAAAAGGCAATCCCTGGCGCAATTAAAATTTGCGACAGTATAAAATTAGTTTTTGAATAATTTACTATAGAAAAGGCAATCCCTGGCGCAATTAAAATTTGCGACAGTTGAAAATTATTTTTTGAATAATTTACTATATAAAAGGCAATCCCTGGCGCAATTAAAATTTGTGACAGTTGAAAATTATTTTTTGAATAATTTACTATAGAAAAGGCAATCCCTGGCGCAATTAAAATTTGCGACAGTATAAAATTATTTTTTGAATAATTTACTATAGAAAAGGCAATCCCTGGCGCAATTAAAATTTGCGACAGTATAAAATTAGTTTTTGAATAATTTACTATAGAAAAGGCAATCCCTGGCGTAATTAAAATTTGTGACAGTTGAAAATTATTTTTTGAATAATTTACTATAGAAAAGGCAATCCCTGGCGCACATAAAATTTGCGACAGTAGAAAATTATTTTTTGAATAATTTACTATATAAAAGGCAATCCCTGGCGTAATTAAAATTTGCGACAGTATAAAATTATTTTTTGAATAATTTACTATAGAAAAGGCAATCCCTGGCGCAATTAAAATTTGTGACAGTTGAAAATTATTTTTTGAATAATTTACTATAGAAAAGGCAATCCCTGGCGCAATTAAAATTTGTGACAGTATAAAATTATTTTTTGAATAATTTACTATAGAAAAGGCAATCCCTGGCGCACATAAAATTTGCGACAGTATAAAATTATTTTTTGAATAATTTACTATAGAAAAGTCAATCCCTGGCGCAATTAAAATTTGCGACAGTATAAAATTATTTTTTGAATAATTTACTATAGAAAAGGCAATCCCTGGCGCAATTAAAATTTGCGACAGTATAAAATTATTTTTTGAATAATTTACTATAGAAAAGTCAATCCCTGGCGCAATTAAAATTTGCGACAGTAGAAAATTATTTTTTGAATAATTTACTATATAAAAGGCAATCCCTGGCGCAATTAAAATTTGCGACAGTATAAAATTAGTTTTTGAATAATTTACTATATAAAAGGCAATCCCTGGCGTAATTAAAATTTGCGACAGTAGAAAATTAGTTTTTGAATAATTTACTATATAAAAGGCCATCCCTGGCGTAATTAAAATTTGCGACAGTAGAAAATTATTTTTTGAATAATTTACTATAGAAAAGGCAATCCCTGGCGCAATTAAAATTTGTGACAGTAGAAAATTAGTTTTTGAATAATTTACTATATAAAAGGCAATCCCTGGCGCAATTAAAATTTGCGACAGTATAAAATTAGTTTTTGAAAAATTTACTATATAAAAGGCAATCCCTGGCGTAATTAAAATTTGCGACAGTATAAAATTAGTTTTTGAATAATTTACTATAGAAAAGGCAATCCCTGGCGTAATTAAAATTTGCGACAGTATAAAATTATTTTTTGAATAATTTACTATAGAAAAGGCAATCCCTGGCGCACATAAAATTTGCGACAGTAGAAAATTATTTTTTGAATAATTTACTATAGAAAAGGCAATCCCTGGCGTAATTAAAATTTGCGACAGTATAAAATTATTTTTTGAATAATTTACTATAGAAAAGGCAATCCCTGGCGCAATTAAAATTTGCGACAGTATAAAATTATTTTTTGAATAATTTACTATAGAAAAGTTAATCCCTGGCGCAATTAAAATTTGCGACAGTAGAAAATTATTTTTTGAATAATTTACTATATAAAAGGCAATCCCTGGCGCAATTAAAATTTGCGACAGTATAAAATTAGTTTTTGAATAATTTACTATATAAAAGGCAATCCCTGGCGCAATTAAAATTTGTGACAGTAGAAAATTAGTTTTTGAATAATTTACTATAGAAAAGGCAATCCCTGGCGCAATTAAAATTTGTGACAGTATAAAATTATTTTTTGAATAATTTACTATAGAAAAGGCAATCCCTGGCGCAATTAAAATTTGCGACAGTATAAAATTATTTTTTGAATAATTTACTATAGAAAAGGCAATCCCTGGCGCAATTAAAATTTGTGACAGTTGAAAATTATTTTTTGAATAATTTACTGTAGAAAAGGCAATCCCTGGCGTAATTAAAATTTGTGACAGTAGAAAATTAGTTTTTGAATAATTTACTATAGAAAAGGCAATCCCTGGGATATTTAAAATTTGCGACAGTAGAAAATTATTTTTTGAATAATTTACTATATAAAAGGCAATCCCTGGCGTAATTAAAATTTGCGACAGTTGAAAATTATTTTTTGAAAAATTTACTATAGAAAAGGCAATCCCTGGGATATTTAAAATTTGCGACAGTATAAAATTATTTTTTGAAAAATTTACTATAGAAAAGGCAATCCCTGGCGCAATTAAAATTTGCGACAGTATAAAATTAGTTTTTGAATAATTTACTATAGAAAAGGCAATCCCTGGGATATTTAAAATTTGCGACAGTATAAAATTATTTTTTGAATAATTTACTATAGAAAAGGCAATCCCTGGGATATTTAAAATTTGTGACAGTATAAAATTAGTTTTTGAAAAATTTACTATATAAAAGGCAATCCCTGGCGCAATTAAAATTTGTGACAGTATAAAATTAGTTTTTGAAAAATTTACTATATAAAAGGCAATCCCTGGCGCAATTAAAATTTGTGACAGTATAAAATTAGTTTTTGAATAATTTACTATAGAAAAGGCAATCCCTGGCGCAATTAAAATTTGTGACAGTTGAAAATTATTTTTTGAAAAATTTACTATAGAAAAGGCAATCCCTGGCGCAATTAAAATTTGTGACTTTTCTATAGTAAATTATTCAAAAAATAATTTTCAACTGTCACAAATTTTAATTGCGCCAGGGATTGCCTTTTATATAGTAAATTATTCAAAAACTAATTTTCTACTGTCACAAATTTTAATTGCGCCAGGGTTTGCCTTTTCTATAGTAAATTATTCAAAAAATAATTTTCTACTCTCGCAAATTTTAATTACGCCAGGGATTGCCTTTTCTATAGTAAATTATTCAAAAAATAATTTTCAACTGTCACAAATTTTAATTGCGCCAGGGATTGCCTTTTCTATAGTAAATTATTCAAAAAATAATTTTCTACTGTCACAAATTTTAAATATCCCAGGGATTGCCTTTTCTACAGTAAATTATTCAAAAAATAATTTTCTACTGTCGCAAATTTTAATTGCGCCAGGGATTGCCTTTTCTATAGTAAATTTTTCAAAAACTAATTTTATACTGTCGCAAATTTTATGTGCGCCAGGGATTGCCTTTTCTATAGTAAATTTTTCAAAAACTAATTTTATACTGTCGCAAATTTTATGTGCGCCAGGGATTGCCTTTTCTATAGTAAATTATTCAAAAAATAATTTTATACTGTCGCAAATTTTATGTGCGCCAGGGATTGCCTTTTATATAGTAAATTATTCAAAAACTAATTTTCTACTGTCGCAAATTTTAATTACGCCAGGGATTGCCTTTTATATAGTAAATTATTCAAAAACTAATTTTATACTGTCGCAAATTTTAAATATCCCAGGGATTGCCTTTTCTACAGTAAATTATTCAAAAAATAATTTTCTACTGTCGCAAATTTTAATTGCGCCAGGGATTGCCTTTTCTATAGTAAATTATTCAAAAACTAATTTTATACTGTCGCAAATTTTATGTGCGCCAGGGATTGCCTTTTCTATAGTAAATTTTTCAAAAACTAATTTTATACTGTCGCAAATTTTATGTGCGCCAGGGATTGCCTTTTCTATAGTAAATTATTCAAAAACTAATTTTATACTGTCGCAAATTTTAAATATCCCAGGGATTGCCTTTTCTATAGTAAATTATTCAAAAAATTATTTTATACTGTCGCAAATTTTATGTGCGCCAGGGATTGCCTTTTCTATAGTAAATTATTCAAAAAATAATTTTCAACTGTCACAAATTTTATGTGCGCCAGGGATTGCCTTTTCTATAGTAAATTATTCAAAAACTAATTTTCTACTGTCACAAATTTTAATTGCGCCAGGGATTGCCTTTTATATAGTAAATTATTCAAAAACTAATTTTCTACTGTCACAAATTTTAATTGCGCCAGGGATTGCCTTTTCTATAGTAAATTATTCAAAAAATAATTTTCTACTGTCGCAAATTTTAAATATCCCAGGGATTGCCTTTTCTATAGTAAATTATTCAAAAACTAATTTTATACTGTCGCAAATTTTAATTGCGCCAGGGATTGCCTTTTATATAGTAAATTTTTCAAAAACTAATTTTATACTGTCGCAAATTTTAATTGCGCCAGGGATTGCCTTTTCTACAGTAAATTATTCAAAAAATAATTTTATACTGTCGCAAATTTTAATTACGCCAGGGATTGCCTTTTATATAGTAAATTATTCAAAAACTAATTTTATACTGTCACAAATTTTAATTGCGCCAGGGATTGCCTTTTCTATAGTAAATTTTTCAAAAAATAATTTTCTACTGTCGCAAATTTTAAATATCCCAGGGATTGCCTTTTCTATAGTAAATTATTCAAAAACTAATTTTATACTGTCGCAAATTTTAATTACGCCAGGGATTGCCTTTTATATAGTAAATTTTTCAAAAACTAATTTTATACTGTCACAAATTTTAATTGCGCCAGGGATTGCCTTTTATATAGTAAATTTTTCAAAAACTAATTTTATACTGTCGCAAATTTTAATTACGCCAGGGATTGCCTTTTCTATAGTAAATTTTTCAAAAACTAATTTTATACTGTCGCAAATTTTATGTGCGCCAGGGATTGCCTTTTCTATAGTAAATTTTTCAAAAACTAATTTTATACTGTCACAAATTTTAATTGCGCCAGGGATTGCCTTTTATATAGTAAATTTTTCAAAAACTAATTTTATACTGTCGCAAATTTTAATTACGCCAGGGATTGCCTTTTATATAGTAAATTTTTCAAAAACTAATTTTATACTGTCGCAAATTTTAATTGCGCCAGGGATTGCCTTTTATATAGTAAATTATTCAAAAAATAATTTTCTACTGTCGCAAATTTTAATTACGCCAGGGATTGCCTTTTATATAGTAAATTATTCAAAAAATAATTTTCTACTGTCGCAAATTTTAAATATCCCAGGGATTGCCTTTTCTATAGTAAATTATTCAAAAAATAATTTTCAACTGTCACAAATTTTAATTACGCCAGGGATTGCCTTTTATATAGTAAATTATTCAAAAAATAATTTTCAACTGTCACAAATTTTAATTGCGCCAGGGATTGCCTTTTCTATAGTAAATTATTCAAAAAATAATTTTCTACTGTCACAAATTTTATGTGCGCCAGGGATTGCCTTTTCTATAGTAAATTATTCAAAAAATAATTTTATACTGTCGCAAATTTTAATTGTGCCAGGGATTGCCTTTTCTACAGTAAATTATTCAAAAAATAATTTTCTACTGTCGCAAATTTTAATTACGCCAGGGATTGCCTTTTATATAGTAAATTATTCAAAAAATAATTTTCTACTGTCGCAAATTTTAATTGCGCCAGGGATTGACTTTTCTATAGTAAATTATTCAAAAAATAATTTTCAACTGTCACAAATTTTAATTGCGCCAGGGATTGCCTTTTCTATAGTAAATTATTCAAAAAATAATTTTCTACTGTCACAAATTTTAATTGCGCCAGGGATTGCCTTTTCTATAGTAAATTATTCAAAAAATAATTTTCTACTGTCGCAAATTTTATGTGCGCCAGGGATTGCCTTTTATATAGTAAATTTTTCAAAAACTAATTTTATACTGTCGCAAATTTTATGTGCGCCAGGGATTGCCTTTTATATAGTAAATTATTCAAAAAATAATTTTCTACTGTCGCAAATTTTAATTGCGCCAGGGATTGCCTTTTCTATAGTAAATTATTCAAAAAATAATTTTCAACTGTCACAAATTTTAATTGCGCCAGGGATTGCCTTTTCTATAGTAAATTTTTCAAAAACTAATTTTATACTGTCACAAATTTTAATTGCGCCAGGGATTGCCTTTTATATAGTAAATTATTCAAAAAATAATTTTCTACTGTCGCAAATTTTAAATATCCCAGGGATTGCCTTTTCTATAGTAAATTATTCAAAAACTAATTTTATACTGTCGCAAATTTTAATTACGCCAGGGATTGCCTTTTATATAGTAAATTTTTCAAAAACTAATTTTAGACTGTCGCAAATTTTAATTGCGCCAGGGATTGCCTTTTCTATAGTAAATTTTTCAAAAACTAATTTTATACTGTCGCAAATTTTATGTGCGCCAGGGATTGCCTTTTCTATAGTAAATTTTTCAAAAACTAATTTTATACTGTCACAAATTTTAATTGCGCCAGGGATTGCCTTTTATATAGTAAATTATTCAAAAACTAATTTTCTACTGTCACAAATTTTAATTGCGCCAGGGATTGCCTTTTATATAGTAAATTATTCAAAAAATAATTTTATACTGTCGCAAATTTTATGTGCGCCAGGGATTGCCTTTTCTATAGTAAATTATTCAAAAAATAATTTTCAACTGTCACAAATTTTATGTGCGCCAGGGATTGCCTTTTCTATAGTAAATTATTCAAAAAATAATTTTATACTGTCGCAAATTTTAATTACGCCAGGGATTGCCTTTTATATAGTAAATTATTCAAAAAATAATTTTATACTGTCACAAATTTTAATTGCGCCAGGGATTGCCTTTTCTATAGTAAATTATTCAAAAAATAATTTTATACTGTCGCAAATTTTAATTGCGCCAGGGATTGCCTTTTCTATAGTAAATTATTCAAAAACTAATTTTATACTGTCACAAATTTTAATTACGCCAGGGATTGCCTTTTATATAGTAAATTATTCAAAAAATAATTTTCTACTGTCGCAAATTTTAATTGCGCCAGGGATTGACTTTTCTATAGTAAATTATTCAAAAAATAATTTTATACTGTCGCAAATTTTAATTGCGCCAGGGATTGCCTTTTCTATAGTAAATTATTCAAAAAATAATTTTCAACTGTCACAAATTTTAATTGCGCCAGGGATTGCCTTTTATATAGTAAATTATTCAAAAACTAATTTTCTACTGTCACAAATTTTAATTGCGCCAGGGATTGCCTTTTCTATAGTAAATTATTCAAAAAATAATTTTCTACTGTCGCAAATTTTAATTACGCCAGGGATTGCCTTTTCTACAGTAAATTATTCAAAAACTAATTTTCTACTGTCGCAAATTTTAATTACGCCAGGGATTGCCTTTTATATAGTAAATTATTCAAAAACTAATTTTCTACTGTCACAAATTTTAATTGCGCCAGGGATTGCCTTTTATATAGTAAATTATTCAAAAACTAATTTTCTACTGTCACAAATTTTAATTGCGCCAGGGATTGCCTTTTCTATAGTAAATTATTCAAAAAATAATTTTATACTGTCGGAAATTTTAATTACGCCAGGGATTGCCTTTTCTATAGTAAATTATTCAAAAAATAATTTTCAACTGTCACAAATTTTAATTGCGCCAGGGATTGCCTTTTATATAGTAAATTATTCAAAAACTAATTTTCTACTGTCACAAATTTTAATTGCGCCAGGGATTGCCTTTTCTATAGTAAATTATTCAAAAAATAATTTTCTACTGTCGCAAATTTTAATTACGCCAGGGATTGCCTTTTCTACAGTAAATTATTCAAAAACTAATTTTCTACTGTCGCAAATTTTAATTACGCCAGGGATTGCCTTTTATATAGTAAATTATTCAAAAACTAATTTTCTACTGTCACAAATTTTAATTGCGCCAGGGATTGCCTTTTATATAGTAAATTATTCAAAAACTAATTTTCTACTGTCACAAATTTTAATTGCGCCAGGGATTGCCTTTTCTATAGTAAATTATTCAAAAACTAATTTTATACTGTCGCAAATTTTAAATATCCCAGGGATTGCCTTTTCTATAGTAAATTATTCAAAAAATAATTTTATACTGTCGCAAATTTTATGTGCGCCAGGGATTGCCTTTTCTATAGTAAATTATTCAAAAAATAATTTTCAACTGTCACAAATTTTATGTGCGCCAGGGATTGCCTTTTCTATAGTAAATTATTCAAAAACTAATTTTCTACTGTCACAAATTTTAATTGCGCCAGGGATTGCCTTTTATATAGTAAATTATTCAAAAACTAATTTTCTACTGTCACAAATTTTAATTGCGCCAGGGATTGCCTTTTCTATAGTAAATTATTCAAAAAATAATTTTATACTGTCACAAATTTTAATTACGCCAGGGATTGCCTTTTATATAGTAAATTTTTCAAAAACTAATTTTATACTGTCGGAAATTTTAATTGCGCCAGGGATTGCCTTTAATATAGTAAATTTTTCAAAAACTAATTTTATACTGTCGCAAATTTTATGTGCGCCAGGGATTGCCTTTTCTATAGTAAATTTTTCAAAAACTAATTTTATACTGTCGCAAATTTTATGTGCGCCAGGGATTGCCTTTTCTATAGTAAATTATTCAAAAACTAATTTTATACTGTCGCAAATTTTAAATATCCCAGGGATTGCCTTTTCTATAGTAAATTATTCAAAAAATAATTTTATACTGTCGCAAATTTTATGTGCGCCAGGGATTGCCTTTTCTATAGTAAATTATTCAAAAAATAATTTTCAACTGTCACAAATTTTATGTGCGCCAGGGATTGCCTTTTCTATAGTAAATTATTCAAAAAATAATTTTCAACTGTCACAAATTTTAATTGCGCCAGGGATTGCCTTTTATATAGTAAATTATTCAAAAACTAATTTTCTACTGTCACAAATTTTAATTGCGCCAGGGATTGCCTTTTCTATAGTAAATTATTCAAAAAATAATTTTATACTGTCACAAATTTTAATTGCGCCAGGGATTGCCTTTTCTACAGTAAATTATTCAAAAAATAATTTTATACTGTCGCAAATTTTATGTGCGCCAGGGATTGCCTTTTATATAGTAAATTATTCAAAAAATAATTTTCTACTGTCGCAAATTTTAATTACGCCAGGGATTGCCTTTTATATAGTAAATTTTTCAAAAACTAATTTTATACTGTCGCAAATTTTATGTGCGCCAGGGATTGCCTTTTCTATAGTAAATTATTCAAAAAATAATTTTCTACTGTCGCAAATTTTAAATATCCCAGGGATTGCCTTTTCTATAGTAAATTATTCAAAAACTAATTTTATACTGTCGCAAATTTTAATTACGCCAGGGATTGCCTTTTATATAGTAAATTTTTCAAAAACTAATTTTATACTGTCGCAAATTTTAATTGCGCCAGGGATTGCCTTTTCTATAGTAAATTTTTCAAAAACTAATTTTATACTGTCGCAAATTTTATGTGCGCCAGGGATTGCCTTTTCTATAGTAAATTTTTCAAAAACTAATTTTATACTGTCACAAATTTTAATTACGCCAGGGATTGCCTTTTCTACAGTAAATTATTCAAAAACTAATTTTCTACTGTCGCAAATTTTAATTACGCCAGGGATTGCCTTTTATATAGTAAATTTTTCAAAAACTAATTTTATACTGTCGCAAATTTTATGTGCGCCAGGGATTGCCTTTTCTATAGTAAATTATTCAAAAAATAATTTTATACTGTCACAAATTTTAATTGCGCCAGGGATTGCCTTTTCTATAGTAAATTATTCAAAAAATAATTTTATACTGTCGCAAATTTTAATTGCGCCAGGGATTGCCTTTTATATAGTAAATTATTCAAAAACTAATTTTCTACTGTCACAAATTTTAATTGCGCCAGGGATTGCCTTTTCTATAGTAAATTATTCAAAAAATAATTTTCTACTGTCGCAAATTTTAATTACGCCAGGGATTGCCTTTTCTACAGTAAATTATTCAAAAACTAATTTTCTACTGTCGCAAATTTTAATTACGCCAGGGATTGCCTTTTATATAGTAAATTATTCAAAAAATAATTTTCTACTGTCGCAAATTTTATGTGCGCCAGGGATTGCCTTTTCTATAGTAAATTATTCAAAAAATAATTTTATACTGTCGCAAATTTTATGTGCGCCAGGGATTGCCTTTTCTATAGTAAATTATTCAAAAACTAATTTTATACTGTCGCAAATTTTAAATATCCCAGGGATTGCCTTTTCTATAGTAAATTATTCAAAAAATAATTTTCTACTGTCGCAAATTTTATGTGCGCCAGGGATTGCCTTTTCTATAGTAAATTATTCAAAAAATAATTTTCAACTGTCACAAATTTTATGTGCGCCAGGGATTGCCTTTTCTATAGTAAATTATTCAAAAACTAATTTTCTACTGTCACAAACTTTAATTGCGCCAGGGATTGCCTTTTATATAGTAAATTATTCAAAAACTAATTTTCTACTGTCACAAATTTTAATTGCGCCAGGGATTGCCTTTTCTATAGTAAATTATACAAAAAATAATTTTATACTGTCGCAAATTTTAATTACGCCAGGGATTGCCTTTTCTATAGTAAATTATTCAAAAACTAATTTTATACTGTCGCAAATTTTAATTACGCCAGGGATTGCCTTTTATATAGTAAATTTTTCAAAAACTAATTTTATACTGTCGCAAATTTTAATTGCGCCAGGGATTGCCTTTTCTATAGTAAATTATTCAAAAACTAATTTTATACTGTCGCAAATTTTATGTGCGCCAGGGATTGCCTTTTCTATAGTAAATTTTTCAAAAACTAATTTTATACTGTCACAAATTTTAATTGCGCCAGGGATTGCCTTTTCTATAGTAAATTATTCAAAAAATAATTTTCTACTGTCACAAATTTTATGTGCGCCAGGGATTGCCTTTTATATAGTAAATTTTTCAAAAACTAATTTTATACTGTCGCAAATTTTAATTGCGCCAGGGATTGCCTTTTCTATAGTAAATTATTCAAAAAATAATTTTATACTGTCGCAAATTTTAATTACGCCAGGGATTGCCTTTTCTATAGTAAATTATTCAAAAAATAATTTTCTACTGTCGCAAATTTTATGTGCGCCAGGGATTGCCTTTTCTATAGTAAATTATTCAAAAACTAATTTTATACTGTCGCAAATTTTAATTGCGCCAGGGATTGCCTTTTCTATAGTAAATTTTTTCAAAAACTAATTTTATACTGTCACAAATTTTAATTGCGCCAGGGATTGCCTTTTCTATAGTAAATTATTCAAAAACTAATTTTATACTGTCGCAAATTTTAATTACGCCAGGGATTGCCTTTTCTATAGTAAATTTTTCAAAAACTAATTTTATACTGTCACAAATTTAATTGCGCCAGGGATTGCCTTTTCTATAGTAAATTATTCAAAAACTAATTTTATACTGTCCCAAATTTTAATTGCGCCAGGGATTGCCTTTTCTATAGTAAATTTTTCAAAAACTAATTTTATACTGTCGCAAATTTTAATTGCGCCAGGGATTGCCTTTTCTATAGTAAATTATTCAAAAAATAATTTTCTACTGTCACAAATTTTAATTGCGCCAGGGATTGCCTTTTCTATAGTAAATTTTTCAAAAACTAATTTTATACTGTCGCAAATTTTAATTGCGCCAGGGATTGCCTTTTCTATAGTAAATTATTCAAAAACTAATTTTCAACTGTCACAAATTTTAATTGCGCCAGGGATTGCCTTTTCTATAGTAAATTATTCAAAAACTAATTTTATACTGTCACAAATTTTAATTGCGCCAGGGATTGCCTTTTCTACAGTAAATTTTTCAAAAACTAATTTTATACTGTCGCAAATTTTAATTACGCCAGGGATTGCCTTTTCTATAGTAAATTTTTCAAAAACTAATTTTATACTGTCACAAATTTTAATTGCGCCAGGGATTGCCTTTTATATAGTAAATTTTTCAAAAAATAATTTTCAACTGTCACAAATTTTAATTGCGCCAGGGATTGCCTTTTCTAAAGTAAATTATTCAAAAACTAATTTTATACTGTCGCAAATTTTAATTGCGCCAGGGATTGCCTTTTCTATAGTAAATTTTTCAAAAACTAATTTTATACTGTCACAAATTTTAATTGCGCCAGGGATTGCCTTTTCTATAGTAAATTATTCAAAAACTAATTTTATACTGTCGCAAATTTTAATTACGCCAGGGATTGCCTTTTCTATAGTAAATTTTTCAAAAACTAATTTTATACTGTCACAAATTTTAATTGCGCCAGGGATTGCCTTTTCTATAGTAAATTTTTCAAAAACTAATTTTATACTGTCACAAATTTTAATTGCGCCAGGGATTGCCTTTTCTATAGTAAATTTTTCAAAAACTAATTTTATACTGTCGCAAATTTTAATTGCGCCAGGGATTGCCTTTTCTATAGTAAATTATTCAAAAAATAATTTTCTACTGTCGCAAATTTTAATTACGCCAGGGATTGCCTTTTATATAGTAAAAAATTAGTTTTTGAAAAATTTACTATAGAAAAGGCAATCCCTGGCGCAATTAAAATTTGCGACAGTATAAAATTAGTTTTTTGAAAAATTTACTATATAAAAGGCAATCCCTGGCGCACATAAATTTGCGACAGTATAAAATTAGTTTTTGAAAAATTTACTATAGAAAAGGCAATCCCTGGGATATTTAAAATTTGCGACAGTATAAAATTATTTTTTGAATAATTTACTATAGAAAAGGCAATCCCTGGCGTAATTAAAATTTGCGACAGTATAAAATTAGTTTTTGAAAAATTTACTGTAGAAAAGGCAATCCCTGGCGCAATTAAAATTTGCGACAGTATAAAATTAGTTTTTGAATAATTTACTATAGAAAAGGCAATCCCTGGCGCAATTAAAATTTGCGACAGTTGAAAATTATTTTTTGAATAATTTACTATATAAAAGGCAATCCCTGGCGCAATTAAAATTTGTGACAGTTGAAAATTATTTTTTGAATAATTTACTATATAAAAGGCAATCCCTGGCGTAATTAAAATTTGTGACAGTTGAAAATTAGTTTTTGAATAATTTACTATAGAAAAAGGCAATCCCTGGCGTAATTAAAATTTGCGACAGTATAAAATTAGTTTTTGAATAATTTACTATAGAAAAGGCAATCCCTGGCGTAATTAAAATTTGCGACAGTATAAAATTAGTTTTTGAAAAATTTACTATATAAAAGGCAATCCCTGGCGCACATAAAATTTGCGACAGTATAAAATTAGTTTTTGAAAAATTTACTATAGAAAAGGCAATCCCTGGCGCAATTAAAATTTGCGACAGTATAAAATTAGTTTTTGAAAAATTTACTATATAAAAGGCAATCCCTGGCGCAATTAAAATTTGTGACAGTTGAAAATTAGTTTTTGAATAATTTACTATAGAAAGGGCAATCCCTGGCGCAATTAAAATTTGTGACAGTATAAAATTAGTTTTTGAATAATTTACTATAGAAAAGTCAATCCCTGGCGCAATTAAAATTTGCGACAGTAGAAAATTATTTTTTGAATAATTTACTATAGAAAAGGCAATCCCTGGCGCAATTAAAATTTGTGGACAGTATAAAATTAGTTTTTGAAAAATTTACTATAGAAAAGGCAATCCCTGGCGTAATTAAAATTTGCGACAGTATAAAATTAGTTTTTGAATAATTTACTATAGAAAAGGCAATCCCTGGCGCAATTAAAATTTGTGACAGTATAAAATTAGTTTTTGAAAAATTTACTATAGAAAAGGCAATCCCTGGCGCAATTAAAATTTGCGACAGTATAAAATTAGTTTTTGAATAATTTACTATAGAAAAGGCAATCCCTGGCGCAATTAAAATTTGTGACAGTTGAAAATTATTTTTTGAAAAATTTACTATAGAAAAGGCAATCCCTGGCGCAATTAAAATTTGTGACAGTATAAAATTAGTTTTTGAAAAATTTACTATAGAAAAGGCAATCCCTGGCGTAATTAAAATTTGCGACAGTATAAAATTAGTTTTTGAAAAATTTACTGTAGAAAAGGCAATCCCTGGCGCAATTAAAATTTGCGACAGTATAAAATTAGTTTTTGAATAATTTACTATAGAAAAGGCAATCCCTGGCGCAATTAAAATTTGTGACAGTATAAAATTAGTTTTTGAAAAATTTACTATAGAAAAGGCAATCCCTGGCGTAATTAAAATTTGCGACAGTATAAAATTAGTTTTTGAATAATTTACTATAGAAAAGGCAATCCCTGGCGCAATTAAAATTTGTGACAGTTGAAAATTATTTTTTGAATAATTTACTATAGAAAAGGCAATCCCTGGCGCAATTAAAATTTGTGACAGTATAAAATTAGTTTTTGAAAAATTTACTATAGAAAAGGCAATCCCTGGCGCAATTAAAATTTGCGACAGTATAAAATTAGTTTTTGAATAATTTACTATAGAAAAGGCAATCCCTGGCGCAATTAAAATTTGTGACAGTTGAAAATTATTTTTTGAAAAATTTACTATAGAAAAGGCAATCCCTGGCGCAATTAAAATTTGTGACAGTAGAAAATTATTTTTTGAATAATTTACTATAGAAAAGGCAATCCCTGGCGCAATTAAAATTTGCGACAGTATAAATTAGTTTTTGAAAAATTTACTATAGAAAAGGCAATCCCTGGCGCAATTAAAATTTGCGACAGTATAAAAATTAGTTTTTGAATAATTTACTATAGAAAAGGCAATCCCTGGCGCAATTAAAATTTGTGACAGTATAAAATTAGTTTTTGAAAAATTTACTATAGAAAAGGCAATCCCTGGCGTAATTAAAATTTGCGACAGTATAAAATTAGTTTTTGAATAATTTACTATAGAAAAGGCAATCCCTGGCGCAATTAAAATTTGTGACAGTATAAAATTAGTTTTTGAAAAATTTACTATAGAAAAGGCAATCCCTGGCGCAATTAAAATTTGCGACAGTATAAAATTAGTTTTTGAATAATTTACTATAGAAAAGGCAATCCCTGGCGCAATTAAAATTTGTGACAGTTGAAAATTATTTTTTGAAAAATTTACTATATAAAAGGCAATCCCTGGCGCAATTAAAATTTGCGACAGTAGAAAATTAGTTTTTGAATAATTTACTATATAAAAGGCAATCCCTGGCGCACATAAAATTTGCGACAGTATAAAATTAGTTTTTGAAAAATTTACTATAGAAAAGGCAATCCCTGGGATATTTAAAATTTGCGACAGTATAAAATTATTTTTTGAATAATTTACTATAGAAAAGGCAATCCCTGGCGTAATTAAAATTTGCGACAGTATAAATTAGTTTTTGAAAAATTTACTGTAGAAAAGGCAATCCCTGGCGCAATTAAAATTTGCGACAGTATAAAATTAGTTTTTGAATAATTTACTATAGAAAAGGCAATCCCTGGCGCAATTAAAATTTGCGACAGTTGAACAATTATTTTTTGAATAATTTACTATATAAAAGGCAATCCCCTGGCGCAATTAAAATTTGTGACAGTTGAAAATTATTTTTTGAATAATTTACTATAGAAAAGGCAATCCCTGGCGCAATTAAAATTTGCGACAGTATAAAATTATTTTTTGAATAATTTACTATAGAAAAGGCAATCCCTGGCGCAATTAAAATTTGCGACAGTATAAAATTAGTTTTTGAATAATTTACTATAGAAAAGGCAATCCCTGGCGTAATTAAAATTTGTGACAGTTGAAAATTATTTTTTGAATAATTTACTATAGAAAAGGCAATCCCTGGCGCACATAAAATTTGCGACAGTAGAAAATTATTTTTTGAATAATTTACTATATAAAAGGCAATCCCTGGCGTAATTAAAATTTGCGACAGTATAAAATTATTTTTTGAATAATTTACTATAGAAAAGGCAATCCCTGGCGCAATTAAAATTTGTGACAGTTGAAAATTATTTTTTGAATAATTTACTATAGAAAAGGCAATCCCTGGCGCAATTAAAATTTGTGACAGTATAAAATTATTTTTTGAATAATTTACTATAGAAAAGGCAATCCCTGGCGCACATAAAATTTGCGACAGTATAAAATTATTTTTTGAATAATTTACTATAGAAAAGTCAATCCCTGGCGCAATTAAAATTTGCGACAGTATAAAATTATTTTTTGAATAATTTACTATAGAAAAGGCAATCCCTGGCGCAATTAAATTTGCGACAGTATAAAATTATTTTTTGAATAATTTACTATAGAAAAGTCAATCCCTGGCGCAATTAAAATTTGCGACAGTAGAAAATTATTTTTTGAATAATTTACTATATAAAAGGCAATCCCTGGCGCAATTAAAATTTGCGACAGTATAAAATTAGTTTTTGAATAATTTACTATATAAAAGGCAATCCCTGGCGTAATTAAAATTTGCGACAGTAGAAAATTAGTTTTTGAATAATTTACTATATAAAAGGCAATCCCTGGCGTAATTAAAATTTGCGACAGTAGAAAATTATTTTTTGAATAATTTACTATAGAAAAGGCAATCCCTGGCGCAATTAAAATTTGTGACAGTAGAAAATTAGTTTTTGAATAATTTACTATATAAAAGGCAATCCCTGGCGCAATTAAAATTTGCGACAGTATAAAATTAGTTTTGAAAAATTTACTATATAAAAGGCAATCCCCCCTGGCGTAATTAAAATTTGCGACAGTATAAAATTAGTTTTTGAATAATTTACTATAGAAAAGGCAATCCCTGGCGTAATTAAAATTTGCGACAGTATAAAAATTATTTTTTGAATAATTTACTATAGAAAAGGCAATCCCTGGCGCACATAAAATTTGCGACAGTAGAAAATTATTTTTTGAATAATTTACTATAGAAAAGGCAATCCCTGGCGTAATTAAAATTTGCGACAGTATAAAATTATTTTTTGAATAATTTACTATAGAAAAGGCAATCCCTGGCGCAATTAAAATTTGCGACAGTATAAAATTATTTTTTGAATAATTTACTATAGAAAAGTCAATCCCTGGCGCAATTAAAATTTGCGACAGTAGAAAATTATTTTTTGAATAATTTACTATATAAAAGGCAATCCCTGGCGCAATTAAAATTTGCGACAGTATAAATTAGTTTTTGAATAATTTACTATATAAAAGGCAATCCCTGGCGCAATTAAAATTTGTGACAGTAGAAAATTAGTTTTTGAATAATTTACTATAGAAAAGGCAATCCCTGGCGCAATTAAAATTTGTGACAGTATAAAATTATTTTTTGAATAATTTACTATAGAAAAGGCAATCCCTGGCGCAATTAAAATTTGCGACAGTATAAAAATTATTTTTTGAATAATTTACTATAGAAAAGGCAATCCCTGGCGCAATTAAAATTTGTGACAGTTGAAAATTATTTTTTGAATAATTTACTGTAGAAAAGGCAATCCCTGGCGTAATTAAAATTTGTGACAGTAGAAAATTAGTTTTTGAATAATTTACTATAGAAAAGGCAATCCCTGGGATATTTAAAATTTGCGACAGTAGAAAATTATTTTTTGAATAATTTACTATATAAAAGGCAATCCCTGGCGTAATTAAAATTTGCGACAGTTGAAAATTATTTTTTGAAAAATTTACTATAGAAAAGGCAATCCCTGGGATATTTAAAATTTGCGACAGTATAAAATTATTTTTTGAAAAATTTACTATAGAAAAGGCAATCCCTGGCGCAATTAAAATTTGCGACAGTATAAAATTAGTTTTGAATAATTTACTATAGAAAAGGCAATCCCTGGGATATTTAAAATTTGCGACAGTATAAAATTATTTTTGAATAATTTACTATAGAAAAGGCAATCCCTGGGATATTTAAAATTTGTGACAGTATAAAATTAGTTTTTGAAAAATTTACTATATAAAAGGCAATCCCTGGCGCAATTAAAATTTGTGACAGTATAAAATTAGTTTTGAAAAATTTACTATATAAAAGGCAATCCCTGGCGCAATTAAAATTTGTGACAGTATAAAATTAGTTTTTGAATAATTTACTATAGAAAAGGCAATCCCTGGCGCAATTAAAATTTGTGACAGTTGAAAATTATTTTTTGAAAAATTTACTATAGAAAAGGCAATCCCTGGCGCAATTAAAATTTGTGACAGTATAAAATTAGTTTTTTTGGGATTGCCTTTTCTATAGTAAATTATTCAAAAAATAATTTTCTACTGTCGCAAATTTTAATTGCGCCAGGGATTGCCTTTTATATAGTAAATTATTCAAAAACTAATTTTCTACTGTCACAAATTTTAATTGCGCCAGGGATTGCCTTTTCTATAGTAAATTATTCAAAAAATAATTTTCAACTGTCACAAATTTTAATTGCGCCAGGGATTGCCTTTTATATAGTAAATTATTCAAAAACTAATTTTCTACTGTCACAAATTTTAATTGCGCCAGGGATTGCCTTTTCTATAGTAAATTATTCAAAAATAATTTTCTACTCTCGCAAATTTTAATTACGCCAGGGATTGCCTTTTCTATAGTAAATTATTCAAAAAATAATTTTCAACTGTCACAAATTTTAATTGCGCCAGGGATTGCCTTTTCTATAGTAAATTATTCAAAAAATAATTTTCTACTGTCACAAATTTTAAATATCCCAGGGATTGCCTTTTCTACAGTAAATTATTCAAAAAATAATTTTCTACTGTCGCAAATTTTAATTGCGCCAGGGATTGCCTTTTCTATAGTAAATTTTTCAAAAACTAATTTTATACTGTCGCAAATTTTATGTGCGCCAGGGATTGCCTTTTCTATAGTAAATTTTTCAAAAACTAATTTTATACTGTCGCAAATTTTATGTGCGCCAGGGATTGCCTTTTCTATAGTAAATTATTCAAAAAATAATTTTATACTGTCGCAAATTTTATGTGCGCCAGGGATTGCCTTTTATATAGTAAATTATTCAAAAACTAATTTTCTACTGTCGCAAATTTTAATTACGCCAGGGATTGCCTTTTATATAGTAAATTATTCAAAAACTAATTTTATACTGTCGCAAATTTTAAATATCCCAGGGGATTGCCCTTTTCTACAGTAAATTATTCAAAAAATAATTTTCTACTGTCGCAAATTTTAATTGCGCCAGGGATTGCCTTTTCTATAGTAAATTATTCAAAAACTAATTTTATACTGTCGCAAATTTTATGTGCGCCAGGGATTGCCTTTTCTATAGTAAATTTTTCAAAAACTAATTTTATACTGTCGCAAATTTTATGTGCGCCAGGGATTGCCTTTTCTATAGTAAATTATTCAAAAACTAATTTTATACTGTCGCAAATTTTAAATATCCCAGGGATTGCCTTTTCTATAGTAAATTATTCAAAAAATAATTTTATACTGTCGCAAATTTTATGTGCGCCAGGGATTGCCTTTTCTATAGTAAATTATTCAAAAAATAATTTTCAACTGTCACAAATTTTATGTGCGCCAGGGATTGCCTTTTCTATAGTAAATTATTCAAAAACTAATTTTCTACTGTCACAAATTTTAATTGCGCCAGGGATTGCCTTTTATATAGTAAATTATTCAAAAACTAATTTTCTACTGTCACAAATTTTAATTGCGCCAGGGATTGCCTTGTCTATAGTAAATTATTCAAAAAATAATTTTCTACTGTCGCAAATTTTAAATATCCCAGGGATTGCCTTTTCTATAGTAAATTATTCAAAAACTAATTTTATACTGTCGCAAATTTTAATTGCGCCAGGGGATTGCCTTTTATATAGTAAATTTTTCAAAAACTAATTTTATACTGTCGCAAATTTTAATTGCGCCAGGGATTGCCTTTTCTACAGTAAATTATTCAAAAAATAATTTTATACTGTCGCAAATTTTAATTACGCCAGGGATTGCCTTTTATATAGTAAATTATTCAAAAACTAATTTTATACTGTCACAAATTTTAATTGCGCCAGGGATTGCCTTTTCTATAGTAAATTTTTCAAAAAATAATTTTCTACTGTCGCAAATTTTAAATATCCCAGGGATTGCCTTTTCTATAGTAAATTATTCAAAAACTAATTTTATACTGTCGCAAATTTTAATTACGCCAGGGATTGCCTTTTATATAGTAAATTTTTCAAAAACTAATTTTATACTGTCACAAATTTTAATTGCGCCAGGGATTGCCTTTTATATAGTAAATTTTTCAAAAACTAATTTTATACTGTCGCAAATTTTAATTACGCCAGGGATTGCCTTTTCTATAGTAAATTTTTTCAAAAACTAATTTTATACTGTCGCAAATTTTATGTGCGCCAGGGATTGCCTTTTCTATAGTAAATTTTTCAAAAACTAATTTTATACTGTCACAAATTTTAATTGCGCCAGGGATTGCCTTTTATATAGTAAATTTTTCAAAAACTAATTTTATACTGTCGCAAATTTTAATTACGCCAGGGATTGCCTTTTATATAGTAAATTTTTCAAAAACTAATTTTATACTGTCGCAAATTTTAATTGCGCCAGGGATTGCCTTTTATATAGTAAATTATTCAAAAAATAATTTTCTACTGTCGCAAATTTTAATTACGCCAGGGATTGCCTTTTATATAGTAAATTATTCAAAAAATAATTTTCTACTGTCGCAAATTTTAAATATCCCAGGGATTGCCTTTTCTATAGTAAATTATTCAAAAAATAATTTTCTACTGTCGCAAATTTTAATTGCGCCAGGGATTGACTTTTCTATAGTAAATTATTCAAAAAATAATTTTCAACTGTCACAAATTTTAATTGCGCCAGGGATTGCCTTTTCTATAGTAAATTATTCAAAAAATAATTTTCTACTGTCACAAATTTTAATTGCGCCAGGGATTGCCTTTTCTATAGTAAATTATTCAAAAAATAATTTTCTACTGTCGCAAATTTTATGTGCGCCAGGGATTGCCTTTTATATAGTAAATTTTTCAAAAACTAATTTTATACTGTCGCAAATTTTATGTGCGCCAGGGATTGCCTTTTATATAGTAAATTATTCAAAAAATAATTTTCTACTGTCGCAAATTTTAATTGCGCCAGGGATTGCCTTTTCTATAGTAAATTATTCAAAAAATAATTTTCAACTGTCACAAATTTTAATTGCGCCAGGGATTGCCTTTTCTATAGTAAATTTTTCAAAAACTAATTTTATACTGTCACAAATTTTAATTGCGCCAGGGATTGCCTTTTATATAGTAAATTATTCAAAAAATAATTTTCTACTGTCGCAAATTTTAAATATCCCAGGGATTGCCTTTTCTATAGTAAATTATTCAAAAACTAATTTTATACTGTCGCAAATTTTAATTACGCCAGGGATTGCCTTTTATATAGTAAATTTTTCAAAAACTAATTTTATACTGTCGCAAATTTTAATTGCGCCAGGGATTGCCTTTTCTATAGTAAATTTTTCAAAAACTAATTTTATACTGTCGCAAATTTTATGTGCGCCAGGGATTGCCTTTTCTATAGTAAATTTTTCAAAAACTAATTTTATACTGTCACAAATTTTAATTGCGCCAGGGATTGCCTTTTATATAGTAAATTATTCAAAAACTAATTTTCTACTGTCACAAATTTTAATTGCGCCAGGGATTGCCTTTTATATAGTAAATTATTCAAAAAATAATTTTATACTGTCGCAAATTTTATGTGCGCCAGGGATTGCCTTTTCTATAGTAAATTATTCAAAAAATAATTTTCAACTGTCACAAATTTTATGTGCGCCAGGGATTGCCTTTTCTATAGTAAATTATTCAAAAAATAATTTTATACTGTCGCAAATTTTAATTACGCCAGGGATTGCCTTTTATATAGTAAATTATTCAAAAAATAATTTTCTACTGTCGCAAATTTTAATTACGCCAGGGATTGCCTTTTATATAGTAAATTTTTCAAAAACTAATTTTATACTGTCGCAAATTTTATGTGCGCCAGGGATTGCCTTTTCTATAGTAAATTATTCAAAAAATAATTTTATACTGTCACAAATTTTAATTGCGCCAGGGATTGCCTTTTCTATAGTAAATTATTCAAAAAATAATTTTATACTGTCGCAAATTTTAATTGCGCCAGGGATTGCCTTTTCTATAGTAAATTATTCAAAAATTAATTTTATACTGTCACAAATTTTAATTACGCCAGGGATTGCCTTTTATATAGTAAATTATTCAAAAAATAATTTTCTACTGTCGCAAATTTTAATTGCGCCAGGGATTGACTTTTCTATAGTAAATTATTCAAAAAATAATTTTATACTGTCGCAAATTTTAATTGCGCCAGGGATTGCCTTTTCTATAGTAAATTATTCAAAAAATAATTTTCAACTGTCACAAATTTTAATTGCGCCAGGGATTGCCTTTTATATAGTAAATTATTCAAAAACTAATTTTCTACTGTCACAAATTTTAATTGCGCCAGGGATTGCCTTTTCTATAGTAAATTATTCAAAAAATAATTTTCTACTGTCGCAAATTTTAATTACGCCAGGGATTGCCTTTTCTACAGTAAATTATTCAAAAACTAATTTTCTACTGTCGCAAATTTTAATTACGCCAGGGATTGCCTTTTATATAGTAAATTATTCAAAAACTAATTTTATACTGTCGCAAATTTTAAATATCCCAGGGATTGCCTTTTCTACAGTAAATTATTCAAAAAATAATTTTCTACTGTCGCAAATTTTAATTGCGCCAGGGATTGCCTTTTCTATAGTAAATTATTCAAAAACTAATTTTATACTGTCGCAAATTTTATGTGCGCCAGGGATTGCCTTTTCTATAGTAAATTTTTCAAAAACTAATTTTATACTGTCGCAAATTTTATGTGCGCCAGGGATTGCCTTTTCTATAGTAAATTATTCAAAAACTAATTTTATACTGTCGCAAATTTTAAATATCCCAGGGATTGCCTTTTCTATAGTAAATTATTCAAAAAATAATTTTATACTGTCGCAAATTTTATGTGCGCCAGGGATTGCCTTTTCTATAGTAAATAATTCAAAAAATAATTTTCAACTGTCACAAATTTTATGTGCGCCAGGGATTGCCTTTTCTATAGTAAATTATTCAAAAACTAATTTTCTACTGTCACAAATTTTAATTGCGCCAGGGATTGCCTTTTATATAGTAAATTATTCAAAAACTAATTTTCTACTGTCACAAATTTTAATTGCGCCAGGGATTGCCTTTTCTATAGTAAATTATTCAAAAAATAATTTTATACTGTCGCAAATTTAATTACGCCAGGGATTGCCTTTTATATAGTAAATTTTTCAAAAACTAATTTTATACTGTCGCAAATTTTAATTGCGCCAGGGATTGCCTTTTCTATAGTAAATTATTCAAAAACTAATTTTCTACTGTCACAAATTTTAATTGCGCCAGGGATTGCCTTTTATATAGTAAATTATTCAAAAACTAATTTTCTACTGTCACAAATTTTAATTGCGCCAGGGATTGCCTTTTCTATAGTAAATTATTCAAAAAATAATTTTATACTGTCGCAAATTTTATGTGCGCCAGGGATTGCCTTTTCTATAGTAAATTATTCAAAAACTAATTTTATACTGTCGCAAATTTTAAATATCCCAGGGATTGCCTTTTCTATAGTAAATTATTCAAAAAATAATTTTATACTGTCGCAAATTTTATGTGCGCCAGGGATTGCCTTTTCTATAGTAAATTATTCAAAAAATAATTTTCAACTGTCACAAATTTTATGTGCGCCAGGGATTGCCTTTTCTATAGTAAATTATTCAAAAACTAATTTTCTACTGTCACAAATTTTAATTGCGCCAGGGATTGCCTTTTATATAGTAAATTATTCAAAAACTAATTTTCTACTGTCACAAATTTTAATTGCGCCAGGGATTGCCTTTTCTATAGTAAATTATTCAAAAAATAATTTTATACTGTCGCAAATTTTAATTACGCCAGGGATTGCCTTTTATATAGTAAATTTTTCAAAAACTAATTTTATACTGTCGCAAATTTTAATTGCGCCAGGGATTGCCTTTTATATAGTAAATTTTTCAAAAACTAATTTTATACTGTCGCAAATTTTATGTGCGCCAGGGATTGCCTTTTCTATAGTAAATTTTTCAAAAACTAATTTTATACTGTCGCAAATTTTATGTGCGCCAGGGATTGCCTTTTCTATAGTAAATTATTCAAAAACTAATTTTATACTGTCGCAAATTTTAAATATCCCAGGGATTGCCTTTTCTATAGTAAATTATTCAAAAAATAATTTTATACTGTCGCAAATTTTATGTGCGCCAGGGATTGCCTTTTCTATAGTAAATTATTCAAAAAATAATTTTCAACTGTCACAAATTTTATGTGCGCCAGGGATTGCCTTTTCTATAGTAAATTATTCAAAAAATAATTTTCAACTGTCACAAATTTTAATTGCGCCAGGGATT